>VWZZ01005697.1:203656-216590 GCA_013399095.1 Psophia crepitans
AAGAAGGACAGGGAACTGCTAGAGAGAGTCCAGCGCAGAGCCACGAAGATGATCAAGGGAGTGGAACATCTCCCTTATGAGGAAAGGCTGAGGGAGCTGGGTCTCTTTAGCTTGGAGAAGAGGAGGCTGAGGGGTGACCTCATCAATGTTTATAAATATGTTAAGGGTGAGTGTCAGGAAGATGGAGCCAGGCTCTTCTCGATGTCATTAAGCGATAGGACAAGGGCAATGGGTTCAAGCTGGAGCATAGGAGGTTCGGGGTTAATATGAGGAAAAACTTTTTCACTGTGAGAGTGACAGAGCACTGGCACAGGCTGCCCAGAGAGGTTGTGGAGTCTCCTTCTCTGGAGACATTCAAAACCCGACTAGACGTGTTCCTGAGTGATGTGCTCTAGGTGGCCCTGCCTTGGCGGGGGGGGTTGGACTAGATGATCTTTCGAGGTCCCTTCCAACCTCTGTGATTCTGTGATTCTGTGATTTCAAGTAATTGGGAGAAATCTTGTAATAGTTACAGAAGTTGTTAGATGGTATGTTAGTTGTAGTCTCCATCCATAAGATTACATGTACACTGTGTCTTAGTATTTCAGTTTAAATACACTCTTCTTGCTGTTTCAGAATTTGGTAAGACTGTAGGAAAAAATCTACACTTCTTTTTACTATAATTTGTCAAATTATTTCCACTGTTTGAAGTGAGCATTAAATGCAATTATTTTAGATATTCGTCATTGTTGCCTTCCTTCTCCTCGTTCACTTAACAGAATCATTAGATTATTTTTGTGTGTTTGTTTTTTAATTTGGTTTTCTTAACCATCTCCTTGTATGCCTGCTGGGGGAATACTGATATACATGCTGCGCTATGCTAATGTGACTTTGTTACACCATGACAGAAGTTGACTCAGCATATTTTATATAAAACTGTTTGTTTTATATAAAAATAGGTTGCTGAGAAGAGGTTAAGAGTCCAGCAGAATCTAACTGAAACCTGTTCTTCTCCTGGTTATACCTGTTCTGTGAACCAGATTGTTTCCCTCTTAACAGGCTGGACGCACCCTTTGAATAACTTACACATACTCTAATGTTACTGCATGGTATAATAAATGTATGTGGTGCCCTATGGGTATCACAGTTGGATTGTTAAGCGTATGACAAGGACATTTCTGTTCATGTGTCATTTCTGAGACAAATCCTGCTGCAGTGAAGTAAAGCTAGCCTTAAGGCACCATATATACTACTACAGATTACTGATTTATCAAGTGACAGTAACTAATGACGGGGAATAAACTCTCTTCTTCTAAGTCATCCCCTTATGTACAAGTATTGTCAACAACCTGTCTAGCAACGCAGCACTTAGTTTCTGCACAGCACTTGATGTGGCTGGTCTACAGTGGTAATGCCCAATGATCTCTGCACACCATAATTCTCAGTGATCTCGGTGAGAGTCAGGAATTCTCAGTAGATGCCCAGGATCAACTGCTAGGAGATTAACAGGGGACTTTTGCAGAGAGTGTTTCTCCTTATACAGTGTGAAAGGGAAATTCATAAATGACTACCTTACAGCTACCTGAAAAGAGAAATTAAGTTCAACGGCAGTGAAGCAGTTGAACCATGCTAGAAGTTTACAGACTTTAAAGAAAAAGTTAATTTTTATTTTCTTTTACCCACAGGTCTACCCACGGATAGCGCCGGCATTTTGGCACTACCTGCGGGTAGAAGTGAGTAGCGAGTATTTGAATGCTCCCACGTGTTTACTTTACAGCTTACTAGTATTTACTGACCTCCTAGTTTGTCCATTGTGCAAAGATAATTAGCTACCATTCTAGCTGCCATTTCTGTGAATGTAGTCTTGTACTAGTTCCATACTGTTTTGACTACAGTATAATTACTAACCCAACTCACAAAGATGTGATGTGTTTATACGCAAGATTGAAGACAAAAAATTGAAGTCTAAGTCAAGGCCATATCATACATTACGACTATAGCACAAAATCAAAGTACAGAAATCCATACCTGCACCTCCTTTTATAAACACATTTTACATTCATGAGAAGAATATGGAGCTTCAGTTCTGCTATATCATTTTTGCAAAGTTTGTACACTCAACTTGATACCATTTCTCCCCTCTTTTGTCCCTCAGGAGCATGAACAGCTCAGCTATTCCTCCACAAGGTCCAAGGCTCCAAGTGTTATCATCACAGGTCTCAAGCCAGCCACCAAGTATATATTTCATATCAGAGTCAGGACGGCAGCAGGATACAGCGGCTATAGCCAGAAGTTTGAATTTGAAACTGGAGATGAAAGTAAGTTTCATTGAAGGAAAAAAAGTCAAATACAATAGAAGTAGCATCTAAACAGTGAGACATTGGGAGTTTGAATGGTGGCATCCATACCATTTGCTTATCACAAAATGACCACTGCTATATGATAAAAAACAAGTATGCCTCTGCCTCACACTTCCGGATTTATAACAACAAATAGAAATTTTAGCCCCACGCTGCACTTGAGGGTATGTTTTATTCTGCAAGATTTCCTTATGGGTCCCTTCCAACTTGAGATATTCTATGATTCTGTGATCCTTTCTTTGCTTAAAGAAGGACTTCCTTTTGACATCTAGAAATATCCTTAGTTAGGCTTTACATAAATCCAACAGCTTCATGCAACCTCCCAGAACACAGTAATGGAGTCTTTTCTTTGTAGTTGAAAGTGCTCCCGGACTCTATAAATAAAAAAAAAGAAAACTTTTGTGTGCATTACTATCAACCAATAAGCCTGCTGAATTTGCCAGCAAGAAGCAAAAAGCCTACCTATTCCTATTCCTGCAGAATACACAAAAATGCTATGTATGACGATCATGCTTTGAACAATTTTATATTTAAGTCAGGTATTGCCCTCCATGTTCAAAGAAACAGCAAACAAGGTATTTACAAGCATTTGAGATAAAATTAGCATAGTAGATACAACACTGAAACACTCATTGATTAAATTACTTTAATTAACCAATTATGTATACCATGGTTTTCATTAGTGTTTTAGAATTCAAGTTGCTTAAGCTAAAGTACAGACTCAAAAGTATATAAACATTTTCAAGAGCCCCCATGGGCTTGTGTTTCATTTTCATTGCTTCTTAAATTGTATTTTAAAAATGTTTTAGGGATAGATTTCGAAGTGCTTAATGCCTAATTGGACTTTTTAAAATTTTCTGAGTACTTAAGCCAATTGGTTTGAATAGGAGTTGAGCACTTGGGTGCTTTCAAGAATTCCAGTAGATCCTCTCTACATCTTCTGATGCAATAGATACTAGGCTTTAGGCACACAGGGACATAACTCTTATCAAAAATAAATGGTATTTAAACCTCTATGAACCTATGTCATGTTTGTGAAAATGTGACTTACCCATCAGGAAGACTGTGGTTCAGTGACATTGAGACTGCTGATAGAACCATCTCTGGGGAATAAGATTCCACCCACTCCTTCCCAGCCCCACATCGTCTTAGTTGCACTAATGCAGCTGACTCTTAGGCTCTATGGTGAGCTAGAGCTCACAACACTCTTAAACATTTATTACCTCTATTACTTCTAAGCACTGACTGTGAATCTTGATAGTGAAGCATAAATACACATTATATATTTGCTGTTTACCAACATTTATTGCTTAAGCTTGTGTGTGACTAAAAGTATTTGATTTGTTATAAATATAAATTGGGTGGTTGAAGGCAAATGTAGACAGAAGGGGGTTTGTTTATGATCAATTGAGACAGAGATTGAGAGAAACTCTGCTGCTGTTTGAAATGGTACCTAGAGCTAGATAAAGACTTCAGTTTAATTAAAAGTGTAGTTCAAAGGACAGTGGTCTTATTCAAATATTTATACAGCACTGCTTCAGATTTCAAAGGGCAGGGGGCGAGAAGCAAAGTTAAGTGCCTTCTGGTAAATATTACTTATTTCAAATTGAAGCAGTACTCAGTGACTATTCAAATGATGCTTTATTACTCTCTCTAAGTATCTTACTTCTTCACAGCAGAATTTTGAAAATTGGCCTATTCTGAACTTTAATGTCAGATGATCATGATCATTTGTACCCCTTTTGTAACACAGGCCAAATGTCTGTAACTTTTCCAGACAGCTAATGACAGTAGATTGAAGTTAGCATCTACTGTATACAGTATTGATTTAAAGTCTTCCAGTAATGGGGAATTCACTGTATTTAAGTTGGTCTTCTTCCTGCCCCATGCACCACCACTAATAATTATATCAAAATGTCTTAGTGTTCCTAGCAACAATGTATCTAATGTTATCCTATATGACTGGAGTGGCACAGATAGTGCTTTGACCAGTAAACTGGAGAAGGTGCAACAGCACTGTCCTGCCAAGGACAATATGTTTTAGGACACTGATAAACATATCTCACAACTGATGAACTATTACTTTTTTACAACTTGTCTATAACTTTAAGGAAAAATCCTAATCCTCACTTTACCACTACTTATTATCAAATTATGGATAAATCTAATAACCTTGGATGTTCACCTGCAACTGGTCCTGCAATTCTCTTCTAGATGCTAATACTCTAACAGGTACAACTGGTAGAGAGCTGAAGAATGTTACATGCTAATGACACGTACCACTGCTGTGGCTATAAATTGAAGCATAACCTCACTCATTGTTCCTGCTTTTATGCATGAGGAGTGCCAACTATCTGAGTCACCACAGAAAACTCTAGTCCTTCCTAGGATAGAATAAAATGTATTCTGAGAATAAAGAAATCATTTGTCCCAGGGCAAACATACTTTAATCTCTAACCATATTTTTTCTCCCTCTCTATTTTTCTCTCTCTCACCCCTAACTAGCTATTTACGGAAGGCTTTTTTTGTTTGTTTGGATTTATTGTATTTTTTTTAACAAAAAGATTCCACGCATTCCTTTTTTTCTGGAGGTATGTTTTTTTTCTATATCACCTGAGAAGCCCTTGTGCCTAGAGGAATTTGTAAAACATTGAACAATTTACAGCTGTTAGGCAGTGCAGTGTTTTCGTGCTGTAGCGCTCTTGTGCAGGGTTTGTTCTAAAACTGAGTTTATTTTCCATGCCAGCCTTCCCATCATTATTAGGGAAAAAAAAAAATCTGAAAGCGAGCTAGTTGGCTTGTTCCAGAAGGGATCTAAGTGGCAAACTAGCATGTGCGCAGTGTGGACTAGTGTTTGGGCTGAAGAGAGTGATAAATGTAAGCATATGATGATTTTTAATACAAAAGCAATGTTTATTTCTGTATGCTTCAAATAAGTCATATTAACAATTAACAAAAAATAAATTTCAGAAATGCTAATAGAATACCTGATTAGGTATTGTATAAATTTGAGGACTGTGAAATATGAATTGGCCTGAAACCCTGATGCTGATGAAACCATAACTTTAATTTCTTTACCATATGCACTGGTGGTGACTTGCATTGCCAGATCCAGCATTCTCACTTTTTTCCTCCTCTGCCCACATCCACAAATATCTATCTTTAACTTTTCAGCCTCAAATCATGCTATTTTGAATTTGTCACCAGATGTGATTTAGTCCCTGAGCTCCATTCTTCCCAGAACTCTAAAGCAAAAGAGAGGGGTCCTGAATCATTGATTCTAACAGAGGTCCAATATTGTTTCAAGCTCGTGCTCTGATTCATGTTACAACAGACGAGCTGTCCCTAGGATTTTTAGAAATGCATTGAATTACCAATGCAAAATGGAGATTGTTTTTCTTAGAATGTTTGATGGTTTGACAATAACAAATTGAATTTGTGGTTGAAACAAACAAATGAGATGACAGATATCTCGTATTCAGAAACTGTTGCTGAATCTGTCCCCATGTCTGCCCAGTCCCTACTGTTCATTCAATAGTATACAGCACTGGATATCTCAGAATGTCTCATTTTAGTCTTGAAGTATTTCCTTTGGGTGTTTTACATTTTCAGCCATTTGTTCTTCTAATTTGACTTTGGCCTATCTGATTTCTCTACTGTATGTGCCCAGAACCCCTAGAGACTTTTCCTCTGCATTTCCTAAACAAGAGCAACATCTGTGCTCAGATCTCAAACTGCTTGCACAGGCTTTCCAGTCATTCGCTGATCAGGAAGCTAATGTTAGGGGTAAGATTTGGAAGGCTTTTCAAGCGAATACATACCAAGAAGTTTTACATTCTTATGCTAGTGATGGCGTAATTTTTCCCTTTTATAAGTCCTTTTTAAGATTGCCTTTCCATTGCCTCTTGCTTTTCCCACTTTCCCCCTTAGAGTAGAGCCGATCAGCTCACCCCAGCACAGGAACTGCAGCACTTCTGAAAATGTAAAGGTTACCCTAATTAGACTTTATATTTTTCCTTCTATTGTTCTCAAGCGCTGTTGTTTACAATGCTTTGTAAATCCATCTGACAGCCAGTTCCTCTCTATTAGAGCTCCAGTTCTCATCATCCACACTTATCTTACAGCTACTCAGTATTATCTGTCTAGCTGTCTTTCTGTCACTTTTTTATCTTTCAGTCTGCTGGAAGGTCCACTGCCTGATAGATGTCAAATTGAAATAACTAAAGGATGTAGCTAAGAGACAGAAGTGAGCTGTCATTAGGGCTTCCAGCCCTTTTGTACCAAATACATAACCTTTTAAAAGATTTTGGAGAAATTTGCTCAAAAAAAAGACAGAGAGAATCTTCCAGCTCTGTTCTACTGTCTTTCATCCTCTTGCACCACGACTAAAACATCTGCACCATTTCTTCCAGTCTGCCCAGTGAGGAAGTGAAGAAGCCTCAGGATATTTCCCTTCTGTCCAGAGAGAAGGGAAAGTGCAGCTCCTCCTCCACACATTTGGGTGAAGAACCCAGAGAGGAGCTGAGGCAGGGTGTGGATGTAAAGAGTAGACGGTGGGGACAGAATTTACAGCAGACTGGATGCAGAAGGGATTTCTGGGCATGATGTTAAGCAAGGAAGCTGGAATGATGCAATTGGACACTTTAAATGTCATTTCAGGCATATAACCTCAGCTAAGCATGAAGAGTAATGGGAGTGAAGAGTTTATCTGAATAATGCACTTCTGGGTACATGTATGTCCTGGTTTCAGCTGAGAGAGAGTTAGTTTTCTTCCCAGCAGCCAGTGTGGGGCTGTGGTTTGGGTTTGTGCTGGAAGCGGCGCTGATAGTGCAGAGATGTTTTTGCTGTTGCNCTGACCCAAACTGACCAAAGGGACATTCCATACCATATGGCGTCATGCTCGGTTTATAAGAGGCTTGGGGGGAAGAGGAAGGGGGGCAGCGGTGTTCAGAGTGATGGCGTTTGTCTTCCCAAGTAACCATTACACGTGACGGAGCCCTGCTGTCCTGGGGATGGCTGAACTCCTGCCTGCCGTGGGCAGTGGGGAATGAATTCCTGGTTTTGCTTTGCTTGTGCACGCGGCTTTTGCTTCACTGATTAAACTCTTGTACCTGAACCCACGAGTTTTCTCCCTTTCGCTCTTCCGATTCTTTCCCCCTTTTCCAATGAGGGGGACTGAGCAAGTGTCTGCGTGGTGCCCAGCCAGTGGCTGGGGTAAAACCACGGCAATGTACGATACATTCTGCAGTTTTAAAATCAAATCACCACTTTGACTAATCACATTAGTTGCAGCTACAGTGTATTTAAAGAGTTTTGACACCTAAACATTATAGCATAGCATCTAATCATCTGCTGGGATAAGTAATAAATCCTCCCTTTTCCTTGTTTTATGCTACTTATTTTTTAAAGTATGTTTTTGTTAGAATGAACTTAGTGAACAGACAGATGCAGAGAATGAAACATAGTACCAGACAAAACAGCCAGCCCAGTTAGATAGGTACTAAGCTCCCTTATGAGTCTTAATAGTTCTAGTGGTTTACATATTCCTGCTGCATCAGCACTTCTTCGCCCCCTTGCCTGTCAGCTTGAAGTATCAAATGGAGTATGGCCCCATCCATGATACACATTCATCCCTGTGATCATAGTGTCACCAGTCATCCTGGCACTGGATGCATTTGGGTGCTGCATGGTTGGCAGATATGAGGCCGTGCACTGGACAGTGTAGAGACAACAAAACACTGATTTTTAGCTCTGTGAATGCTGGCCATGCTGTCTAACAAATGAGATTCTGGAAAAAAATGCTATGTACTTCTGTGATTAAATGCAGCACTCTAATAGGTACACAGAAAGAGATTAAATAAGGTTGCAGGAACTTGCTTGGCTTTGCAACCTATCATAACTGGTTTGTAAACTGAGTTTTTCTGTCTTGCACAGTCAAGAATAGTCCTGAGGAGAAACACAGGGTCACAAACCAATACACACAGCTGATGGAGAGGAACAATGAAGGAAGAAAATGCAGCAAATGACAGAAAAGATTCAAGAACTTACACAACAGAAACAATGCTTGTTAAAGCTCTTATGATTTGCAATTTGAACTTTACCTTAAGAAGAAGCTGGAAAAATGAGAAAAGAACAGACAGATTGGGGGACATGCCGAATTTAATTTAGAATGACAATATGCTGTAAAAATTTTAATTTTTGGCTGTCCCTGAGCACTATCTTCTCCCTGCCTAGACTGTTTTATGGAACCTTGTACATGCATGTGAGGAGTCTGTGTATGTGCATACACATGTGCTTATGTGTGTGTTGTTCACTGTAGTGTGCCTTTATCGATTTCTAGAAGGATCACTTCAAGCAAAAATAAGTATTTCCATCATTTTGCCTTACCTACCTTTCTGTCAGTTTTTAACAAATCCAGTTTTCCAATTATACTTATCTGTCATTTGACATTTTTATCTGACAAGTAAATTAAGGTCATCGGGAAGTTTCAGGCTTGAAAGGCCCTTACAGTGATTTGGCTACTAAAAAAAAATATCCTAATATATTGGACTCTGACACCTCTGCCAACACAGTAAAATACAAACAAGAAAAACAGAATGATTAGTTTTTAAGTATGTGCAGTCTCAGCTAAAAATCATATTGCTTAGAGTCAGACAGAACTAAGTCAGTCTGGAATTTCTCCCCTTCATGAATTTGACTGTGATTCCTGATAGAAAATGTTATTAAACTGATAGATTTCATTCTGTTTTTAAAATTCCAAGAAATAGCAGCTCAGATCATTCATCAGAAATGATCCAGGACACGTGACTTTCTTCATCTCAGTAGCTGCAGGGTGCTTCTTGGGACTGTGGAGTCAGTCCCTACATTTGCACCTTTAGTTCTCATGAACCCTGGGTTGTCTCCTTGGCAATGAATGTCTGTTGAAGAAAAGCACAGCTAATTTGTTGGAGCCCGTGGTCTGCATTTCTCCTGCTGAATTCACTATCTCTGCACACCTCTTTTCCCTATTAAAAAAAAAAAAAAAAGGAAAAAAAAAGAGGGCTGCAGTTTGTCTTCTGACTCCCATTGCAGAGATGGGCAAGATAGACTCGTCTGAAACCTCCTCCTCCATTTACAACTTCAAACTGTGCCTGGCTTTAATGATCTTTGCAACATTGAGCACAAGCCCCGCTAGTATGAAAACAGTATTCAGTGTTTGATTTGGAGAGCCTGTTATTATTTGCACTGTTACATGTGTGGCACGATATTTGTTATGTTGTATTTTTGCAAGCAAATGTGACCCTGTGGAACGTAACACAATGCAGAGCTAGAATTCACTCCCATAATATCACTAGATATCATTTTGGAGATTAGCTGTTCAATGAGTATTTGCTACATCATTTATTGGAAGATGTATATATTTAACTTGTCTGTGGAGAGCTTATGACCACAGATACTGAATGCCTTGTAATTTACTGCCTGTGCATGTCTCCATTAAATTATATCGACAGAATCCTAATGGCAGAAATCTGAAAAGTTGTTTTTGCTGAAAATCTGACAAAAACTACTATTGTTTTTATTTGCTTTACTCCTATTACAAAGCCAGTCTACACTGCTTATTTCTAAACCACTCACAAATATTATTTCTAAGCCAAATGTTTTTCTTGGAAACAGAATTTTATGGGGCTTTGGGCAGCAATGTGTTGTATTGGTCTTCATCAGCTCCAAATTGAGCAAATATAGCCTGTTGAGCTTTCTCTTTGCAGCAGTCTGGGAGATTTCCCTACATTTTAATCATCTGGTCTCTAAAGAAAGCTGAAGATTTTGCTTATAGAACAAGTTTATAAAATCAAAGTTGCTTTCCTGAGAAATCTAAATTAATTTTCCTTTCTACAATTACTACTATTGTCAGAGGTCATTGAATAGAATTATCTATTCGCCTTTCAGAACAATGTTATGTTTCTCATAGAAACAACAAAAGAATTAGTTAAATATGTTAAATGTATCTGAGTTTAAGAAATAACACTTTGGAGTCACACGACAGGAGATAGAGAAAAAACTGAGTCTAATTCTTTTTCTGCTCATGTAGTTCTTGGACAGTGAGGACCATCCAGACTGTAAGTAGGTACTTTGTCAATTTAAAGATTTAATATTATACAGAATAAACTAATAAAAAGAGCAAGTGTGTAGAAACAAGATTTTTTAACTCATAAATGTCCTACAAAAAGCAGAGAGAAAAACATGAGGCATAAGAAAATCAGCGGGGGTTTTTTCTACTACATGTGCTGCAAATCATCAGAGCATGTTATAGGTAAAATTGTATACATTTTGTGACAACAAAAATGAACACCAGACATACCGGAGAAAGTGTGAGGTTACACATTAAGTTGCTTTTTCTGCTTTGCTTTCTCCTGAACCCAGTTCATTACTGGGTTACGTTCATAGCACAGATGCTAACTTCATTGGGACAGTTGGATGGTGAGAACTTCTGAATTAGATGCAGGAGTAAGCTAAGTAAAGCTAAAGAAAAAATATTTTCTAGTGTTGTGTCCAAACTCCTGTCATGTTCAAACTTTAGTAAATTGCAAGTGTCTGATAATGCCAGCTCCTCATTTTAACAACCAGTAAACATCTTCCTTCATCGTAGTTACATGGATTACAGTTTTTCACATCACAGGCGCAGTCACATCTGATGTCCTTGCTAAGCACTGAGGAAACTATTACAGAGTAATTGCAACATTTACCCAGTGAAATTTTATCACCGATTCTGCAAGAACCCTGGGTAATGGAACTTTAACCTCTTTTCTTTGTGCTTCTCTTTCAGCTTCTGATATGGCTGCGGAGCAAGGACAGATTCTTGTAATTGCTACAGCTGCTGTTGGTGGATTCACTCTCCTCGTCATCCTCACTTTGTTCTTCCTGATCACTGGGAGGTAGTTAACACCACAGTGTTCTCATTTACTCAGGGTTAGAGTTTTCCAAAACTAAGAATTTAAGAATAATAGTTAAGTCACTCACTACATTTTCAGTGCTAAAGTACAGGTTAGGCATAGCAGAGTGAATGTCCTCTTTGTTCAGCACTGCTCGTACTCACAGTTCTATTGTGAGTGTTGTGTTTTGTAAAAAGCCAGTTTGGGGAGCCAAGCAATTACATGAAATCAAGAAAAAGTTTGGCTGTTTTTAAAATAAGTTTCTGGACCTCTTGCCTGCAGAGTGAGAATTTAAAAACACAGTGTACCTGCACCCTCAATGCTCTGATGTTAGAAGACCCAAAAAACACAGTATTTTTTACAAAATCTCATAACTGTCAATTGCAAAACTTTGGAGGATGTAACCTTAGGATTTTTGGTGTCTTGGGTTTGGCAGTGGAGCTTGCTAAAGGCCCTTGAGTGGACAATTTTTTATTACTTTTACTATATTGAATTTGTAGGAAAAAATCACACAATTATGTATGTATTTTATATGCACGTTTCTGCATCTATTTAGAGAAAATATAGGGATTATGTAATGAAATTATACTAAGGAAAACTTTACTCCAAAGTTCTAGAACGATTCTACTGCCTGTGATATCACTGTTGAACAGAAAATAGCTTCCTGAAGGTCCTGTTTTATTGCTTTTTGGCTTTTTCTCTTTTTTTTTAATTGGATTGAAGATATCTCAGTTAAATCTACTTTACAGCAGCACTGTTGCACTGGCAGTGGAATTCACGGTCTGGACAATTATTATTTTCTGCTTATACTTACATTACTTACCCTCATGCATATACTTACAATTCTTCTGGTATGGTGCTGATTGTCCACCCTCCTTCAGTTGATGTGTTGATCAGGATCAGATAATGACATTATGCAAATCGATGAGAAAGTGTTTTGATTTGAGTGGCTAGATTCCATGCTCAATTACACACTGAAGGTTTTAAAGGAACTCACAAATTCTAATTGGGTGTGCTAAAAAACACATGTGGAGGTTGGAACATCAGTCCTTGCTGGAGCGGATTCCCACAGGCGTAGCCTACTTCTTCCATGGTGCTTTGTTTCCTCTTTCACTGAGCCTCCCGGGTGTTTCCTGTGTGATTTCAGGACTTCACCTGCTTCCATCAGGAAGCAAAGCAGAATTTAAAAGGACACAGACATAACTGTTAGGCATCCTGATTCCCTCCGTCAGACAGCAGTGCTGCCATGGATCAAGAAAGCCTAAAACCAGACTGATGCTCTGCAGAGGTACGGGCCCTCAGGCAGAGGAGTTGGGCTCGTAGCTCCTGCATTAAGCTCTGTAGGGGGTTGTGTGGGCTCTGCGCCCCTCTCTGCCCTTTTCCTCTCTCCGTCCTTCAGGCACATAAAAGAGCCTGTGGAAGAGCCTTCATGTGAGGAGGATTCTCTGTGGAGTTTTCTTCTTACCTGGCTTGGGAACAGGAATCCAGAGTTGGGATAGGATTCTGCGCTATTCCTGTCCTGGTTTAGAGCCTGTGTTTAGACTTAGAGAAGAGATGTTACACTGACTCCTCTGAATGTGATAATGGTCATCACAGGCCGGGCTGATATCAATAGGTGGTGCTGTACTTTCAGGTTTGTAATTAAGTTTCTGTTTTGTTGGTATAGCTGTTGTGGTTTTACCCCAG
>VWZZ01005698.1:0-61057 GCA_013399095.1 Psophia crepitans
ACCCCTATCCCTGTTCCCCTGTGACACTGGGGTGGAGGAGGGAGAGATCGGGAGTGAAGTTAAGAAGGGAGGGGTGGGGGGGAGGTGTTTTTAAGTTTATTTCTCACTGCTCTGCTCTGTGTTTTGCTTGGTAATAAATCCTCTCTGTGTCTGATCTGTTTTGCCCAGGACAGTAATTTGTGAACAATCTTTCCTGATCCTTATCTTGATGCATGAGACGTTTGTTACACCTTTTCTTCCCTGCCTAGTTACAGAGGGGGAATGACAGAGTGGCTTTGGTGGGCACCTGGACTTCAGCCAGGGTTAACCCACCACACTTCCTTACAAGCTCGCTGTTAAGTATCGAAAGGCTGTATTAAGGTCTCCCCGGAGCCTTCTCTTCTCCACGCTGAACAACCCCAACTCTCTCAGACTGTCTTCACAGGAGAGGTGCTCCAGCTGTTTGATCATCTTCATGGCCCCATTCTGGACTCGCTCCAACAGCTCCATGTCCTTTTTGTCAGGGGCCCCAGAGCTGGATGCAGTACTCCAGGTGGGGTTTCACAAGAGCAGAGTGGAGGGGCAGAATCACCTCCCTTGACCTGCTGACCATGCTTCTTTCGGTGCGGCCCAGGATACAGTTGGTTTTCTGGGCTGCGAGTCCATGTTGCCAGCTCATGTCCAGCTTTTCATCTACCAGTACCCTCAAGTTCTTCTCCACAGGGCTGCTCTTAATCCCTTCATCCCCCAGCCTGTATTGATAGCAGAGGTTGTCCCAATCCAGCGCAGGACCTTGCACTTCGCCTTGTTGAACCTTATGAGGTTCACATGGCCACTCTTCTTGAGGTCCTCCGGGTCCTTCTGAATGGCCTCCCTTCCCTGAATTTTGAGCACTGTCTTCAGTTCTGGGCTCCTCAGTAAGAGAGACTTGGAGTTACTGGAGTGAGTCCAGTACAGGGCTGCAAAGATGATTAAGGGACTGGAGAATCTTTCACATGAGGAAAGGCTGAGAGAGCTGGGACTGTTCAGCCTGGAGAAGAGACAGCTCAGGGGGTATCATATCAATGTGATAAATACCTGATAAGAGAAAATGAAGATGAAAGTGCCAGACTCTTCTCAGTAGTGTGTCCAGTGACAGGACAGGGGACAATGGGCACAAATTAATACACATTAAATTCCATCTGAACACAAGAAAACACTTTTTTTTTTTTATTGTGAGGATGATTCAGCACTAGAAGAGGTTGCCCAGAGAAGTTTTGGGTTCTTAATTCTTAGAGGTATTCAAAACTAGACGTAGTCCCGGACAGCCTGCTGCAAGCAAACCTGCTTGAGCAGGGGTCTGGGACTAGATAATCTCCAGAGCTGCCTTGCAACCTACATGATGCTGTGACTCTGTAATTACATCACCTGATCAAAAAAGTTTACTATAGGCAACAGAGACCACTTGGTCAAGGTTAAATTTACAGCAATTCACAATCCTAGAAACTCAAATGTACATTTCAACTTTGCTGGAAAACTTTCTTTTTCTTGCTTTAACAGAAGGTAAGGAAAGCTAAGCTATTGATAAGCTTCCTGAGAAACATTTGCTGAATTTACAGGCAAAACTGAAGTTCTGTGCATAATTTTAATCTTACTAATAGGCAATAAACAGTATCATAATGCAGTAGGAACAGGTTTATTTTGAACTCTGACCAAATTCCCTGAAGGCTCTCCTGACAATGAATAGCCAAGGAAGTAAAATGCTGAAGAACTATGTGCTGCAACTGTGTGAAAACTGTCAGGACAGGAAAAAAAGCGCCATTCAGTCTACAAGGCTCCAGTTAGCATCCCATCTCTATAAGGACTATCACATATATTGGTGCTAAAAATCTTCTGACATCTTCCAAAGCCTAGTAAGAAACGGATCCAGTGATGCTCCCAAAAGCTAACAGGTTTCTCTGATTTCACCTTTTGACTAGTTACTCCTCCTTTGCCTACAGTCCACTATTACATCAGCTAACAAAAATGGTGCACATACTCCCTTGAGCCAAAAGGGCCAAATACAACTGATCTGTAAGCTACCTGTTAAAATACCGAAATTATAAATTCATTTTTTATTACATACTCAAGTCAAGCAGGCGTGTTCCAATTTTGAGTTACTTTAGCACCTAGCTGTCGGGGGATAAGTTATCACCAGCTGACAGGACTTAACTTCCTGAGCGATCTAGCACCACCTAAAAAGCCTAACTACATACATCGAAAATGAACATGTCTCTCAGTACCTCTGGCATATTCAAACTCCTATCCCAGGAGTCAATGAGCAGTACCTTACCTTGAAATTGTTTTCTTTTGGCTTTCTTCTCATTATTATATTAAATGTCTCATAAACATCTTCTGCTCCATTTTGGATTGTATTAGTCATGTCTTGCTGATATTGGTTTGGGTCCAGAAATACCCTGTACGTTCTGCAATCCCCTTTAAGTCTTGGTTTGGGTTCAGGTCCTGTCCGTAATTAAACAGAAAGATTAGAATTTGAAGTAGTGCTGAGAGCAGATCATCATTCAAATAAGTGGTCCATAATCATTCATGAAATGAAATCTAGACAAATTCATATGATGAAACCAGTTTCTGCTTGGCATTACAAACACTCTTATTTCATGTTTTCCTCCCATTTCTAACAGAGGTTTTGAATATAAGCTATTTTTTTTCCTAAAACCAAAGTGTACTGGATTTAATTAATCTCATTACATCCACTTTTACAGAGCAAACTAGCTGATCTTTCTCAGTACTGCTTATGGAATGGCTTTTTTTTTTTTCAAGTAAGCAACGAATTCAATGAGCATTGCTTAAAAGAGAAGAAAGTCAATGATTAGCCTGTTAATTTAAAAAAAAAAAAAAAAGAGAGGGGGAAGAAGAAAAAAAAAAGTCTTTCAGACAAGTTTTGGCATCATACCTTCCTCAATAACACGTCCTTTCTCATCCAGCATGCCCTGGATTTCACAGCCTCTGACATACACCAGGCCAGTTTGCTCAACAAAAGGTCGTCGTCGGTCAAACCTGGTGCCATAAGGTTGTGTGGGACGTACCGTAATCAAGAAGCAGACATCATGTTTACGCAGACCTGATTCCAAAAAGGAACATTCAGCGATTTGATTGAATGCCATTTTCCTTTTCCATGCCTTAATACATATACACACACAACAGAATACATGAAAATTTCTTTTAAATAAAACCCCATCTGTTTAAATTATGTGCTCTGTTTCAAACTATGCCTTTAACTTACAGGATACAGAACCATACAATACTGTCATCTTTTCACTATTCTTGCACACCAGTATCAAAATTTCAAATATGGAAAGGAAAAATCTACTGTTTTTTCATGACAAGAAGCTTACTATTTCAAGATCATTTTCTCCCAGTAATCTTACTGAGGTTACACAACCTAGGTATTTTCAGTCTTCTCTCAAAAGTGGAGTGTCATTAATCTCTTATTCTCATTGATTTCTTCTGGACTAACCTCCAATTTTTTATTATATTTTTTTAATAACAATTTCAGTGCAGTGTCTAGAACTGGGCATAGAATTCTAAACAAAGCTACTTTAGTTATTTACTTAATAGAGTAAGAGGTCACATAACAAAGTTACTTGTCTTCCAAGGTACATTCCAGTTTATAAATCCTGATATGACTTGGTTGAGCTTTCTTCTTTTTCCCTCAGCAGTAACATGATGTTGTGGAGTCACATTTGCTTTTGGGTGATGATGACCTCAGATTCTTTTCATTCTGCCTAACAAGTTACTCCCCCAACATGCATTTGTGCAGTGACTTAAGTTTAATATCTTAATATTCATCTCTGCTCAATTACACCCTATCAATTCACTAACGTAATTTTGAGCACTAATCCTTTTCCCCAGTACACCTAGAGATTCTCACAGTTCCAGAGTATCTTCAAAATTTAGTAAACACACTCTGGATTTTTCATATGAGATAAATAATTTCTCATTACTCACTGGATATTATACAACCTAAAGCAGTCTCATCAAGACTTTGTTATGTTAGGCAATGATTCACCAAATTCTTCATGCCAGTATTGATGAAGCTAAAGCATTACTTCTTTTGAAATCACAGAGGCTCTTCCAGTCTTCAAAAAGCTAGATGCACCATTATATAGCCACTGAGTACAGCGAAGTCTGTTGCCACCCTCCTAGCTTTTCTCCCTTAACAGAAAACTACACTCCCAAACTTTTATCTGCTTATTTATCACACACTCCAGCTTCAGCATTTGTGCTACGTGACCTGTAATCACAGCACAGGTGGGCAGCTCCAGCACATTTAACAGGGTTCTCTAACAAACGGGAAGGGAGTGACATTTACTGATAATCTAAGTGCAAGTACATGCTTCTATGCCACTCGCCAACAGAGTCAACTAAAGTTCAAGTCCCCAAGAAAAAGAAGTGTTGCCTGTGGATACTTGTAAGTCAGCACTTCTTAACAACATTCAAATATACTGAAAACTACTAAAATGTACTGGGTTTTGAGTTAACTCAAAATTTGTCCTCTCCACTTGTATAGGCGACAGGTATCTCCTTCCCCACTACTTTTCCCAATAAGACATTATTAGCATGAATATTAATTTAAAACACTGTTACTTTTCCACATTCCCTGTAAAGGGCAGAATTTTACAGTTACAAACTGAATGACATCAGTCTGAAACAGTAAACACTCTGCTTTCAATGGATGTTTAAGTACTTTAACAATTCCAATCTTCATTTTAGAAAAGTATAAACTTCTTAAGACTTGGAATTTAGGTAACTGACTTTTAAACAGTGTATTAAGACTGGCAAATCTGTATCATAGAATTAAAAAAACCCCACAACATAACACCCTAACTTTCTTACAAATAAGAGTACAAAGTGTGTTTTGATGAACACGTGTTTTGAGGATCTTATTTCAAAGAATGTAAGTACCTTCCCACTCATCTTTGATGTTATCTCGCACATTCAAATTAACTGTAACATCTGCTCGGACTCGCATGGGCCAGTTTTCACCAATATTGGGCTTTGCCACCTCCACCACTGTGAAAGAGACAATGGGTTGTGCCATCCTAGCCCATCCACCAAAGACCACACCTCCATATTCTGATAGCCTAAAAAAACCAAACAAACCAAAACCCACACACAACAAGAAAAAAAAAAACACCAAAGTTTTGTTAGTCATTACCTGATAACAGATTCAGTTCTTTAAACTGTGAAACAATTTATCTCACAGTCAGCTCTAAGAAAAAAGAAGTCTTAATTTTACATGCTACTGAATCCTGCATTTTAGAACTAAAGCTAACATTAACTGACTCATTCTTGTATTTCAAGAAACAAAGGCAACCTATGCTGACATTATATTAAAAAAAAAACAAAAACAAACACACACCAAAAAACCACCATGACCCACCCCAAACAAACCCAAACTCAGAGAGAGAAAAGAAAATGGGAAGATGACAAAAGCAACTACTGAGTATAAGAGGTATGACACAAGCCCCTGAAATCTAGAGAGGATCAAAATGTGGCAGATGCCAAATACAAGAATACTCAGTAACATCTCTCACAAACTAGAAGAGCTGGTGATAAAGTTTCCAGATTTTGTAGTCTCAGTCAAGGCTTAGTACTTCTCCAAAACTAACTCATCTGTCTTAACACAACAAAGGCTGGGTGTTGACATCCAACATGCTCTCCTAACACATCTACAGGGATACATCTCCACACACCCTTACAGAATCATCCCACAGGATGGCAACACCTTATGGAAGAAGTCAGTATAAAACATAGTGGGCTTGTTTAGTCTGGAGAAGAGGAGGCTGAGGGGAGACCTTATTGCCCTCTACAACTACCTGACAGGAAGTTGTGGTGAGCTGGGGGTTGGCCTCTTCTCGCAGATAACTAGTGACAGGACAAGGGGGAACAGCCGCAAGTTGTGCCAGGGGAGGTTTAGGTTGGAGATTAGGAGAAATTTCTTCTCGGAAAGGGTGGTCGGGCATTGGAACGGGTTGCCCAGGGAGGCGGTGGAGTCACCGTCCCTGGGGGTGTTTAAAAAAAGGCTGGATGTGGTACTTAAGGGCATGGTTTAGTGGGTAATAGGTGGTGGGGGGACAGTTAGACTAGATGATCCTTGAGGTCTCTTCCAACATTAATGATTCTAAGATTCTACAATATCAATGTAATAATTTAATATACACTTGTTACTATGTATTTAGTATATAGATAATATCAGTTATTCATTCTCAAATGCACTTTTACAGCCGAAGTTGAACTGACTGGTTTGCATCAGTTAGTATTACCATGGCTTCATCCTACTGACACTATCTTCAATGTCCTGTCTGATCTCGTAGGTAGATTCCAAGCGGAAAAGATTGAAGTTCCGCAGCAGGTAGTCATGAAGAGTCAGAAACTGTAGATTCAACTTCGGAAGTGCAAGACAGCCTGAAGGGGTGAGGGAGGAAGGGAAGAGGTATTTGATGAATAAACAAAAAGATTAATTGATATATTGGTTCTGCAACTTCATAAATACATACACACATAAAACTGCCATAGCTGTTATTCTAGGAGATTCTAAAAACTATTCTGCTTGTAAATAATACGTCACTAAAACCCACACAGTTTTCTCCCTCATTTCTGCAAATTTTCAGGTTTTCTCTAGATGAACCTGCACAAGATTAAAGGAATTTTCATCCTTCTGGCAGTAATACAGCGAACTATTTAAAGATTGAAGTCTTCCTCAGGTTCAGACTCCAACAAAATTGATTTTATATAAACCAAATATAGACAAAGTAATGGTATTTTGGAAATTCACAATTAAGCCAGCATTAAATAATGAAAGGTTCAACTAATAAAATCAAAAAAGCATTATCCAACAATTCTGCAATTTCAATCCCTTATGTTTATTAGAAGCCACAAAAACCATCATGGTAGAAAAAAGTTTTAAGCCAAGAAATAAAATTTTAATACATAACTTTCCTCAGAAGTTTCTGTTATTGATTATAATTTATTTTATGAGAAAGATCTGATCTTCCCATGTCTTTCAAACTAAACAAGGAGTATTACAACTTCTAGACAGGTCCCAAAGCTTGTACAGCTTCAGGATAGCCTTTGATGCAAATTTTTATTAAGAAAAATTCTTATATGTTACTCAGTTAATATTACTGGAGTAATGTTCCAGTTTGACATCTATGCTTAAGACCTGTTAAAGCATCAGGCTTTTGTAACTTGTAGTAATATTCTTGAAACCTTTCACTGATATATGTACTACATATTGACTTTCAAATGCACTGAGATACAATGGCAGAGAGAACACAGTAATTTCTATTCTGGAAATCCTCATGGTGATAAAATACTTTAACACATTTCCCAACACCAAGTAACAAACCTTGTCCTGTAAAGCTAGTTATATGCACAAAGGGCAGGGCCTGAAGCAACACTTCTTTAAGGCTGCAAAGCATTTATCAGACAGATATTTGTCTTACCTTTTTTTTTTTTTTTAAAGAAGAAAATAGAAACAATATGTCTATCTTACTTGGTCTAATTAAGTTTCAGACCAAAAAAATTCAGGTACTTTTAAGAACAAAAAAAAACCCCCATCAACAAGACCACAAAACCAAAACTGTCCTGCTCAAAATCAGGGCTGGAGAATACATGGAGATTAAAGAGAGGAAAAAGAGAGCGTAAACTGAAACTCAGGGAAGCAAAATAGAAAAATACTTGTCTGACACCAACAGAAGTGCTTCACAACAGTGCTATTGATACATGGACAATAATAGCAAGAGAGTTCACCTCAGACGAAGGAAATTTTTCCACTAGCAACCACTGTTCCTTGCCAAAATTACATTTCACCATTAATAAATATTTTTAATAAATTATTAAAAAGTCACAAACCAGCCCAGGAAGAGCTGTGATGAGCTGCTCTTTCTCCACCTCACGACACATATATTGTGATTAATATATTTGACTACTAAAACACCACACATACAGAGTGCACGCACAAATTAAGTCCTGCAAAGTCAGCCTTCCAATACAGTCTGTGTGACAGTAGAGCTACCTTGCCTTGCACTTAGAATGTGAATGTTCCAGAGCGTTAGAACACGATGTTCACTGGAATGAAAAATAAAATTTAAGAAAATCTCCATTTATGTATTAATTTCCTAGAAATTGCAGCAATCACCTTACCTTTTTTGGTTTTTTTTTTTTGCTTTGTTTCTTTTTGTTTTGTTTTTGGTGTTGGGTTTTTTTCGGTCAGTTTTATTGTTTTGGTTTGAAGGTTTTTTGCTCATTATTTGGTTGTTTTAGTTTGTGGGGTTTTTAAAGAATAACCCCCATCAGGAGACGTACTATTCAGAAGAATCAGCTTTCAACTACTTGCATCATACCAAACCTAAGTACTTTATCTCTTCTTGGGCAGATTGCTAGATGGCATTTGTATCATATCTGTTTTGAAAAAGAACCTTTGTTGCCTATAACCCAGCCTCATCTGAAAGAGTCAAATTTCAAAAATCTCTTTCTTCACATTAGTACTTCTTCACAGAGAATTTATCCCAAAAATCTAATTTATGTTAAGTAGCTGAATTTAAGGCTTATACCTACACCAAAAAAGAAAATCTGAATCAAAACTACATGGAGGAGGGTACAAAATATGCACTACTCAAACCAGAAATATACTTTAGACTAGTCTTTCAAGATCTATGTTGCTAGTTGGTATTTGCACGTTCCAAATTACAATTTCCACATTCCTAATCAAAATTCTCATGATCCACATTAAATTTTTGAGCCTGAGATTTTAAGAAGCACAAGTATTCTAAAGCAGCTAGAAAAAAGTACACGGGCTGTTTACTGCAAAGCCTAAAATTACATATTGCCTTGCTTGCAATGTGTCATGAGCACAACGAGCAGGAACACTAGGTTCTGAATTTAGAGTGCATACGCTACCTTTCAGTGACTACATGTACACTTTGACCTTGAAATCAAAGAAGATTAGTGTTAATGTCCTCCCATCACCACCCTTTTTTTTCCTCCTTTCAAAAAGGCTTTCTTGAACATACTTCAAAACAGAGCACAGACAACAGCTTTTCTACTGCACATTTACAACCTGTTTCACCTTACAGTAACTACCTGCATCACAGCTGGTGATATAGAACATTTGTGGTTTTGTGTAAATACAGGCCTTTAGATTTTTCTTTAAATCCACTACAAACTTGCTATCAATTTCACCTCAGACTTCCTGATTCATAACTCAAAAAAATCTTACTCTAAGATACAAGAATATGCCAAAGGACTGCATATAAGTTCCCATGACAGAATGAACACAGACATCAGAACTGCTCTTTTTCATAGCATTTACTGTCCTGTTCAGCATTTACTGAACTACTCATCATACCTTCTCCAGAATAATATTCAGTTGGTACAATATTTTCATCCCAAATAATCTTCTCTGTGGGATAGAGGGGCATCTGGTTGAGTTGTTGAATTTGAGATATTCGTCGCTCATGACGGGAAACCTAAAGAAAGGATACATTTTACAATTCAATTTACAATACAAGTCAAAAAGGGACAACAAATCTATCTTCGGAACAAACATATTAATCCATAAGACTGCTGGTAGTCACTTGCTATTTTCTCTCTTTTGATATTTTTTTGTTTGATTGGTGTCTTTTCAATTAAATATAACTAAATGCACACAGTGACATCAAAAGATAAACAAACACAAGTCAAAGTATCAATAATAATTGTACAGTCAAACAATCGTTTGGTTTCTCAGCTGACCAAAAATGGCACAACAGAACTGAAAATATTCAGTCAAGGCTTAGCAGAGAGTCAACTTCAAATGAAATTTATTCTGTGTTCCATTAAAGATATGGTCAATAGCTAACTACTACTGCTCATTCAGGACCAGCCTGACTTCATTCTCTCTTTGGGAGAAAAAAATAAATCCATCCAGAACTACAATATGTCATCTCAACAAATATCTCTCCATGGCATCCATAAGCATCATATTACCACCTACCATACTGCCTACCATACCACCTGCCATACCACCATCTAAACCCTAAGAAACTACATCAATGATTTTTAAAGAAATCAACACAAAGTAAGCCTACGAAAAAGACTGTACAAAAAAACAGTTGTGCCACACTAATACTGATTTCAGATCAGAAGCCTACAGTAATATTGTTATACACTGAATATCCAAAAAAACCCCATTAAGTGCATCAAACTGTATTTCAAATGGGCTTGAGGAACCAAAGAGGTACTGAGTATCTAGATCTACTTCAGCAGATTTTTTTGTTTTTAAAGGGGACAAACAGGTTACTATATAAATAGCAACAACTTTTCCAGAAAACCTCAAAATTGCTGCTGAGACTCTGCTTACTGACCTTTACAATTACACCAAACACACATTCTAGTTTCTCAGGGAAACTAAATTTATAAATAACCTTTTTCAAATACTTAACTTCTATGGTTTTAAACCCCGCCTTAGTATACCGTTTACTGCCGTAACGCTGTCGCAGGTTCACAGCTGGTTTAGCAAAAGATCCTAAAAGGCTACTTTCCTACAGCGTAATTGCTAGGCGTAGCTATATCCCGAGCTTGCAATGAAATACCCAAACAATATTAATTCTGTTTTTACCAGCAACTCCAGCAGAAACTCCTTTTCGTGGCTCGAGTCCTCCCCCTCGGGCAGGGGCGGCAGGAGACAGAGGTATGACGCCACCTGGTGGAGAACGTTGGAGCTGCACAGCGGGAGGAAAACGGGCTGTGTCACTCGCACTGAACCGGAGGCCACACTCACCCCACCGTTTTGGTTTTTTTTCCCTCTCGTTAAAAAAAATATTCTACCTATGAATTTCATCAGAAAATTATAAAAAATAACAAAAAGTTACAGATCAGTTTTTAAGTGAAGTCTGAGGTATTTATTTACTTCTGGAACTGTTACCAAACGCTCTAGAGCACTTCTGTGAGCTGAACCGCCCATCCACAATTCACAGCAAGGTGTGAGTATTTTTTTATTGTTTCAAGACATGGACCTGAAAACAGAACCAAAGAACACAGCACACACTGCCTGTGTCAAAATACAGGCTGCTACTCACTTAATCACAGCATTTACCACAGAGTTAATACAGTGGTATACTTCCGTGACTTCTGTTGTAGTTTTTGTACAGAACAAAGTAAAAAAAAAAAATAATTAATTATTGCTACAATTACTATAAGCAGCTAGATATTTTCCAGAAAATTAGTACTTTCTCACATTCATTAGAATAAAGGAAAATATTTTTCTTATACTGGCATTCTAGTACTTCACTACTAGTGCACGCAAAGTCTCCCCATCTCCCTATTTCAGCAGGTGTAAAGGCATCATGACAAGTCAGAAAGAACTGGGAAGTCACATGAGAAGGCCCAGGAGAAGTCAGAAAGAAAAAAGGCTAGAAATTTATTACATTAAAACATACTGAGAAAAAATAATTTCAATTTCATCTTAACTTTCATTTCGGTCTCTTACCTAAGGGGTCCAAATAACTTCACCAGTGAATCACGAGTATCTACTGCAGCTACGTTTGAGAGTGCAAAGTCATACAACTCTGGGAAATGGGCAAACGCTGCTCTCTGCAAGAGACCCGCACCCAAAAACTGACTGTAAATGTATTCATGAAACAATTTAATAGCAATCTACATATTTATACAAAAGCATAGCTGTTTCTCCTTCATAACACATAGCACCCTGTGAACGCTACCAGGACAGAAATAAAAAAACATGTGAAATCTCCATTTTTCTTAGTTTGCACCATGCATTTGTTACTCCTGGGCTTCCAACACAGTATCTTTTTGTATAACCTCCTAAGCGTTTGTTCTGTCATTGAAACAAAACGTAAAGGGGCAGACATGTAACCTTGTAGACAACTAAGAAAAACAAGGAAAAAATTGTGAAAAGTGTAGTTATCTTTATACATCTACAAGTAACGTAAATTTTTACTTTGTCTCTTATGTACGAGGGACCACTATTGCTACTGTGTGTGTACTGATCTTGAAGAAATGGTGCCACCTACTGCATAATCATCAGGTAAGCTCATACAGTACTTAATTTTCCCTTCTGAAAAGATTTAATAGGAGCAGTTCGTCTTGACAATATCAATCGAAAGTGGTGGTGCTTTGCTAGGGCATATTATTTAGTGGTAGTCACATGCAAAACATTGGAGTGGTAGCGTCTTCCGTATAGCACAGAAAGTAAACTTAAAACTATTCCTGGAACTCAGTAAGAAAAATAAGGAGGTTGCTTTGGGGAATAATTTCATGCCTATTCCAGCTGCAAATGAGACTAAAACAACAAAATCAAATCCTTTCCCTCCCGTAAGTACTTCACCATCTGCCTACCTGTAAAGAAGTAATTCTGTCATAGTGAATTGTTGTCATCTCATTCTCTGTCAAAGCATTTCCAGTCTGATCGTTGATTTCAAAGCCAGTGTAGAATTTAAGCATATCTAAAAGCTGAGACATCATTCATACAAATTAGCGCATTAACAGTAAGAGACACCCTACCACAAACAAAAATACAATTTAAGTGGACAAATCTGGGCACCATGCACAAACAAGAGCTCCTCAAAGTTCTTGAAGAAATAGACCGAGGAGTGGTATCAAAATTTTACTTGGCTGATGCACAAAATGATTTTGTTTAGGTATCTCATCTACCATACTTTCTATGGCTTAACCTACAGCACAGCCAAAGCAGTTTCTTTTACATACTAGGACTTGAAACTGAAACTAATTTCACTAAGGTGACCTAGCCAGAGGTTCGCTGAGACACTGAACCCAACTTATGGCTTCCTGCTACCAGAAGGAAGAGGTCTCGCTCCCTCCTGCCCTCTCTGATGCTCTGGAATTCATCCTACCTTTCAACGAGATTATTTAACTCAGATGAAGAAAACTACACTCTGATGTGCTGCTGGCTTTGTGTTCCATCAATACTGACTCTCAGAGAAACTGAACAAATGTCAGAAATGGGGCAGCAAGCAGCAGGAAAAGCAGCTGAGATGCAGGAAAGGGAAGAGATCTTCAGATCCTGCCACAAAAAACAATATACTGTCTGTGACTGAGTAAACTGAAGAACAGTAGTGAAAAACTGCTGCACTATAGAACAGTCTGAAGTCAAAACAAAGCACAGAGGAACTCAGTGGTGACAACTTCTGCTACACATGGGGCGAAGAATAGCAGAAGCTGCACTGTTTTCTAAGTTGTACTTTTAAAAACTGTTCAGAAACATAAGAGCAGTCACACACATAGGTGCAGGTAAGAAAAAACTACTTCCTGAAGGATTTAAATAAACATGTAGTTTGCATCCATCAGGAAAACTTGTCTTAAACAAATATAAAAAAAAAAACACAATTGCAGTATTCAGCACCAGAATTTCATCAGAATGGAAAAGTTATTTTCAACAACTTTTATCTCACCTGGCAGAAGAGATGACCCTCCTTCTCTCTTTTAGCAAGACTGGACAAGTAACAGTGAACAACAAGATGAGAATCATCCAGAACCGTATTAAACCAGCGCCGTGTGGGAAGCAAAGCCTGTGGTAAAAAATCTCATGTTAGTACAAGCAATTCTTCAAAGTTATCAGGATTTCTTACATTTCAAGAAGACAGATTCCATATCAAGATAGACTGATGCCAAGTTATTTACATATTTAATACCATAACAGAGGTTCTCATGTTAAAGCAGCATTTATGTACGCCAAGACACTGGTTTTACGCAGGTAGGCTGCTATGCACACAGCCCTTTTATAGGGCTGGCAGCACAGCACAATTGTGCCATTGAGACTCCATCCTGACAGTGATAAAAGTAAATTAAATAAAGCAATTGTTCTACTAGTGAGTGTGTACATAATGACTGTGTGCTACAAAAGATATGTCAAACTGCTGCAACAATTTAAAACAATGTTTGGTCCCTATACTCATTTCATTAATTTTAAGCTTGTGTTACGCAATACTGCGAACTGTGTTTCTTCTAAACATGTACCATCTATTCTTCCTAAGATAATTCAAATTAGATGTAAGAAGTTTTCAAATCTGAATTAAAAACCCTATAAAAGTTTTTTGTAAAAAAAAAACAGAGATCATTCCTTCTCCATGTAAATAGCTTAAGCTGCTTTACGTAGCAACTGTTCAACAGCAGTACACCTCAACAATTCAAGAGAAAAGTTAGTTGTTCTCAATGGAATCTACAGACTGAATTTAGAAAGCCAAAAAGCATCAACATGGTGCTTGGAACTAAGAAAATAAAAGAACATGTAGTAGAAAATGTTAATAGCCATGCACAATAACTACAAACTCAGAAAACGAAGAATTTTCCATGAAGTCATTCATTCAAATTATCAAATCATCAAGTTTTGATGGTGGTCTATACTGTAAAATAGAACAAATATTCCGGAAAAGGCCTCGACATAGGTAAGAAGAGCCCATTAACACAGTACATGCTATTGAGACAAAATGACTTGAATTTACAGCTAATTTCTCATTTGCTTGTTGCAGTCATTTAAACTGCACCATAAACTATCTGAATTCTAACCTTGCTGTAATACCTAGCAACTCTTCTGGGCTATTCCTAGCAGATTAAAGCGTCACACATTTTCATCAATTGCCAGAATTATTACCACTACTCCAATTAACAAAGCCATCTTCACTGAGCAATTTAGGATCCTAGCTTTCTCTAACGGTTCATCTGGTTTATAAACGTCTAGTTTATAAACTGGTTCCCAATGTGGATGCACTGCTACAACCTCCCATGTACAGATGGAAAACCACTATTAAGCGACCAAATGCACAACTGTGACATAACCACCTGCTAATTGGAATAAGGCTGTAATAATGACTTTAGGCACTTAAAACCTAAAAAAGTACACCCGGAAACAGGCTGAAACAATCTAAAAAACTTACCTCAAGATCTAGCATGAGTTCAATGAATCTCTCACAATAATGAACTTTATCCATAGAAATAGGACCTAGATATAAAAGAAAAAAAAAATATTTATTTTGCAGTTAATCCATACCACAATATATCTGTACTTGAACGATTATTTAAAAATGTAATAAATGCTACTAATACATCAGTATTAGCTTTTAGTAAGATTAAAAAGTTAACTACCATATTCTTCTCTCTCTGGAAGAATCCTTTCTTTCCCTGCAAACCAGAAAATTTTTAGATAGAAGAAAGTAATGGAACCATAATTTCAGGAGTCATTTTATCCACTCTGAAAAAAACCACAACCAATGTGACATACAAAAATGCACACTTCTACAAGATACCAATGGCACGTTAAGCTTCCTAAAAACTTTTAACTCTGGGTACTCAAAAATACCCATTTAGAAGCTAAAAACAAGGTGTGCACAAAAAGCCATCACAATATTCAAAGGCTGTCAGCAGTGACTACTAAGCAGCCTTTAGAATCACGGCAAAACACAACACCAAGTCTGCTTTAATGGACACCTACTTCCTAAAGCCTCCAAAGAACTGTTAATGCAAATCTTCCTAAATCAGGTTTGAATAATTGGGAAAACGGAGGGGATAGGTATCCTTTTCTGAGGAAGCCACAATACGCAGAATTTCTATTACAGCTCAGTTAAGAGCTGAAATTTGCAAAGAGTTTAAGAGCAAAAGCAGCACTCCGGGAAGTGATTTCACCCAAATTGTGCTGTACTTAGAGCATAATAAGCCTTTTTTTGTCAAAAGGCTAACACCTTCCTGTACAAACACTTTTCCTTTCTACAACAGGCAAGTATATAATTTTACTTGTCACAATGCCTTAAAAAATCAAGAGCAGTCAAATCCTACAGAATTTCACCTCACTTAGGCTTTTGTTCTTACCATAAATCAACAGTACTTGACAGAATAATCTTATGATAAGTATTTATACCACCTGTTTAACAAGGCATCTAAGGATGTATGAAATGCTTTAATGCCGTGCTGTAAGCACACAATAAAAAATATCAGTACCCAGAAATATTTTTTATTAAGCCCATACTAAACAGAAAGAGAAGAGGTTTAAAGTAGCTTTCTGCTATTTCATTTTTAAAGCATATGCTACTGAATTGAATGAAGAACCACCGTTACCTGAGACAGGTATTGATTTTAGCACAGAAATGAATTTCTGAATGAGCTGTGAAAGAAATCTTCTCTCCCGATATGCTCTAAAATCAGACACATGACAAAAGCATTAATATTCCTTAAACGCAGGCTAGAAGTACATCTTATCTTTCACTAATACAAAGTTAGCTGCTTTAAGATTCATCTAATGGCAGCAGGTTGCTTTGAAACACACCTAAACTGTTTAGAGAACAGCTCTTCTCTCTGTACACAGGCAGACAGGTTAGCAGAGTCTACATTTTTAGGCACAGAACTGAGTAACAATCCCTGCTTCTACTGAGTCAAAGAGAAGTACGTCACCACCTACAATTTACCACATTGCAACACAAAAGTATTGGAACATTTAGCTTGTGAGATACACACAGATTTACTCAAATAAGCTATTTGCATAAGCGATTTGCTCAGGAGCTACACATTTGCTAAAGGTCATGGAAAAATACAATTAACCACATGAATATTCTCTCTCTCATGGCTTCCATCCCATAGCTCTAAGATTTCCTATCACAAATTCACTGATCAAATAAAATATTAAAGAGTTCTATAACAGTATTTTACATAAAGACTACTGGAAAACAAAATAGTTTCCAGGAGAACACATATGATCAATCCTTATATGCCAGTTTCACAATTAACTTTTTTTTTTTTTAAAAATGCATTTTTTTGATTGACACAATTTATTTTAGCTGAAACACAATGAATGCATTAAGGGCTTTGGATTTAACTGGAAAAAAAATTTCTGTAACATACTGCATTCTTGCCTCCTCATCCATTTTCTCATCATTTTTCTTAATTAGATTCCAGAATTTTCTTAGTTTTGGTGTCTTTTTCAGCTCTTGTTCCAGCCGTTTCTGAAATGTTAAAATGTTATTCAGTCACCAAGAATCCCTGTTTTCAAGAGAGATAAAAATACAATCCAGTCTTCCTATTAAAAAAGAAAAAAATATCTAACAGACTGAAATAAACAGCTGTCTCAGACTGATCTCAGTAAGTATCACTGTAAAACAAAAACTAATACTCTCTTTGTAACACAGAGAGAGTCTAGCCATGGCTAGATGTCAGCTCCCGTCCCCAGTCCCTGTGATCTCATCGTCTTGTCTATAAATTACAGCTTGCGGAGGCCAAAAGAAAAGCTTAGTTTTATGAAAAATTATGTCATTAATAATTACATGGAAAATTGCAACAAACAGAATTTTGCCAAGCACACAAATATAATTCCATAGCAATACAGGCAGATTTAAACATTAATTAACAGTATTCGGTAAAAAATCACTTTACATGACTTGGATAATGCCTAGAAGATTGCTTTGCCAGTTTACAGTGTTATGCTTACAGGTTGTAGAGCCATCCACATTGGTAAGGAAATGAGCTGCTGCACCTGACCTCTGATCAAATCCACCTCCTGTTAGAAAGTTACGGACAGAAAACATTGATTTAAAATTCTTGTTTCCTGATGTGCTCGTCTTACAAAATACATCAATGTACATTACCATCTGACAAAAATTTATATGTTGTTGCATTACATTTCACAATTTCCTAACAGGAAACTGTACAACAGCCTACCGAGTAACACTTAAAAACTGTTGATGACTTTCACATTTTAGGCACTTCTCGGGGATTCTCAGTTCTTAATACTTCAGCAGGGGCCCCATCCATGTAAGCATTTTTAGCAGAGAAGCTGATGAGAACTGATGTTCCTTCTTTAGTCATTTCTCCTTTTTGAACTCTGTTTTCTTACTGTGCTTTCTCTATTTGTTTTCACTCTATTCTTTCTTTCCTGAAGCCCTTCATTTATCAAGTTTTTCTCACTCTTCCTGTTATCTGAAATAACTAATTTTCTCTATAATCCATGTAAATTCAACTGTTGTTTCAAAAGTTCTTTCTCAAACTCTGCCTGTTCTCTATCCAACTCTGCTCCACAAAGTTTCCTTTCTTTTCTAAACTACTGAAAAACCTCTATTGACATCTTAAATAAGTCTTCACAGACAAATACTCTGTTCTCAGCATTCCGAAACTTCACACTTCAGTGCTCCTTACTTGAAACACTACTGTGACTATCCTGTTCTGCATTTCATAAGTGGTGCAGCTTCTAACAGCGGCATGCTTTCACAAGCACTTTTTTACTGGCTTCCATATCATGTTATATGAGAAACATGCTCTGCAAGCAGGATTCCTTACAGTCACTATCAAGTTCTCCTTTAAAATTAAGATCCATAGTACCACAGCTACTATAGAAAAATACTAATTCAGTAAACTACACATGTAAGGTTCAGGATGATTACTGGCTCCCATAATCATTCCTAATTCCAAAATCAAATCGTACACTTTCTACATTGTTTTGTCTGTGAGATAATTTTGTTCTTTACTTATGCAGACCCTGATTTTTACTGATATGTCCTGCATGCAACATAAGTAAAGCAAAAGCCAAGTTGAAAGAGGTAACAGTAACTTTTACATTACAGATAATTTTAAGTTATTCTCCACACTTGCTAATCAGGATCTATAATTGTGTTTTTACTATAGATTGAGAACATGACTTGGTTCACTGCTTTCTTTAAACTAGCTCAGGAGAAGTGCAGACAGAAATATTATCTAAACCTGGTTTCAAAAGTGAAAAAATTACTGTCTTTCTCAGTAGCTAATGGAACTAATTTTGTGCAATTGCCCAGCCAAACTAAGAACACAGTAGTAACTAACCTGCTTTTAAGTGTAAAACACCTTTTCAAACATAAATATCTATTTTTAAGCACCACTTTAAATATAAGTCTGAACATATACATTTAAATTGCAGTAAGTGCCAATCCTCCAATTTCAAGTCTCTTTTATGACCTTGTGTCAGAGAAAAGCAAACACGATAAGATGATAAAGCAAGAGTCAAAAAGAGGGGCAAAAGCCCACTGTACAGTATTCTTCCTTAGATGAATCATTCTGTCTTCCATTTGTCTCATAAGAAGAAATTGCTCAGAATAACTCCTATTAACAGCATAAACACACTGGAAATAGTACAGTTACTTTTAACATACCAAACTATTGAAGCAGTGATCAAGGAAAAGCAGCAGGACTGTCTGTTCATGCAGAGAGTATTCAGTGTCATTTTCAACCAGCGATGCTTCCAATATGCATTTGAAAAAGAATGGAAAGTGTTCTGGCTTTTTCTTGAATGTCTAGGAATAGAAGAGGAAGCTGATTTTGAGTCAGGTTCACACAAATAATTTCAATCTTCATTCACATAACAGTTTAAGTTCTCTAAACCCATTTCAATCTATAAAAGGAAGTAGATTTCCTCTTTTTAACTTATTCTGACCAGGCAGTGCAAAACAGACTAACGATATCCTCTTGAGCAGGCATCTTCACACTATGGGAGTGCTCTAACAGGACTACTGCCTTCTGTGTGCTCTAACATGGGTGATGCACAGGACAAACTGAACAAGCAGCACACATGGAGTGGATTGTGCTGTGGGAATGCTCAACTGCCGATCGCACAGAGTTGTAAAATGACACAAGATAGAAAAGAATTGGTAGATTTTGGTAAAAACTATGGCAGCTGTTCAGTGATCTGCAAAAAGCAAGCAGGTAAAAACCACCAGAAATTAATTACAGTTGTGGAACTCCCATTCAGCTATCTCAGCCAGAAAAAGATAAACCCAGTAATCATGGAGATACAACAGTTTCCTCACAAGGGCAGCCATGTACCAAACAATAGATTAAACTAAGCCGCTTGTAAAGTAAGATGCACCTGTCATTTTGCTTCTATTACCTATGCCAGAACAAAAAAAAGGCACAGACATCATATGCACAAGTTATTAATCCTTCGTGTTTTGCCCATACTCCACTACTATTATGGGAGTAAGTGTGCTTCTAAAATGATGCTTGCATGGAATTTCTAACCAGGTTTATGCTGTTGAGATGGCCTGTCAGAACTGGACTGTTCACAGAAACACTGTACTATTTTTGAACTTAGTATGATAAAAACAAGTACACATAGAAGCAGAATAAGATATTTTCTCAGTAGGAAGTTTCATGCAGGAAAGCTACAAAACCATATTGACAGGTTTTAAGAAGACACTACTGGATAAAATGTTAAGACTTCCAGTGGTGCTCTCTTATATCCACAAATATAAAAATCCATTTTTGTTTCAATATCACAGCAACAGCTTCTCTGCAAATGCCTGACTTTCATCAAGTGCTAAAAAAGCAAATGCTGATGATTATGTAAAGGCATCACGCCTTAATGATTCTATTCTTGTTTAATTCAGAAAACACACAGCAGAACAAAAGACTCGGGCGCCAGAAGGAATCAGGTGATTTTTCATCTGTCCATTGCTTTCTCCGAAAAGAACACACACTTGAAAACACCATGAGACATTCCAGCTGAAGTATCATTTACTTTTAACACTACATTTTTGCTACCTTCTGTCAGTGTAAGTGAGCACAGCGCAGAAGCTGCAACTTATAGATCAAAGTCAATTCTAGCTGTAATTGAAATTGGTTACCTCCCACGCAGGGACATTCTCTCTGAACTTCTCATTCACCATACAGCAGATTGACATTAAATATGCCTTACTGGACACCTCTGGAGAATAATTCATCCATAGGTAATTTTCAAGGTACTGGCTGTGAAGAGACAAAGAATATTTCATTAGTTGCTGCCACCCACATAATCTGTCACTCATTTGAAAGAGCAGTTACCCACAGGGGTTTTTTCCTCCTTCTCCTTAAAGTCATCTTTATACTTTCATGAGTAGTTCTTGAAGTTACCTCTCATCTAGGTCACTGCAGCAAAACTTGTTAGACTCAGTGACTGCTACAAGAGACAGACAAGTTTCTTATCAGGAAGGGACATTCACGTGAGGGTTTCCAAATGTAACAAATAGCCACAGCTCAATATAAAATCAGAACATGAATTCATCATGTTGATTTTCCAAAAAGAGAAAGAAAAAGAGAAAAAAACTTCAGTCGTCTAAAGAACGTCACATGCAACATGCTCCAGCATAACATTCAAAGGACAACTACTGCATAGCTCTTAAAGTCAGCTCTAACATTCACTTGGCCCCTCACGAGCCTGTTTACTTTTTTCAACAGCTTAAGTTTTCTGACACCTTACAGTAAGCTACTTCAATAATTTCACATTGGACAAGTACCAGAGATGGTGGGGGGGAAAAAGGCAGTGAGAAACTTTATTTAACTAGGAGCAAAGGGCTCAGTAATGGTCAGACAGGGAATTCAGCTTCCTGGGAGCTCAGCCAGAATGCACAGCTTCAGATGGAGTCAAGATAACTTAACAGGCATATATAAAATGAAATACATGCTGCTTCCCAAGAGCTTGGATCTGCCAACGGGAGGGGGGGAAACCCCCACAAAATCCACAGAACTCCACATTTCATTTCACCCAGGAATTCCAATAAACTTCAATACATTTTAGTATAAATACTATTATGCCCCCAAGTGAGGACAAATGTATGTGAGCAAGAATGAAGGACCAGCAAATCTCACGCCTGTGAAGACAGGAGTGTTTGACAGATGATGGGAAGGTGGGGGGAAGAAAAGGGAGAAAATGACTTACAAGACAAATGGCAGTACATGGGGCTATGGACCAGAAAGTACTGAAGTTACATTACAGGCTGGAAACATTAAGAATGTTCACAGAAAGGCTAAAAACCTCTAACTCCATGGTATTGCTGGCACATAAATTCCAGAAGTCATGCTACCAGCATGCCATTTGTTAAGTCTCAAACCCCAAACTGCAGCTTACGTTTTCTCTTCCACCTTTTCTAATAAAGAAGCACAAAACAGAGGGAAGTTTGTCCTGTTTTTTTACTTAGTGGTAGTACTTATATATTTCAGCCTTTTCAAAGAAAGAATATCTCTCAACCAAAAACCATCTTACTCTGTCTGCTCCTAAGATTTGAGAGATAAACCAGAGCCAAACAGCACACTAAGTACTGTGTTTCTAAATATGCAAACACTGCAAATATTTATTTCACATCATTTTAGACATGCTTTATAAGCTCTTCCAGGAAAGTATGAAGTAGCTGAAAAAAATCTTCCAAACAGAGTTCCATTTCTTTTCCAAGTGAAGAAAAAAGTGACTTAAGCCAAAAACTTCCTTTGACTTCAGTGAGTTCTGATTTGAGGCTTAATGACACATTCCAAACAACAGAGCCAGGTTTTTCATCTCTTTCATCCACACTCTCTTCTTCAGTGCTTCACTTACACTAGAAATTCAGAATCATAAACAAGATACTCTGATACATTGCTTACGCTGATGAAATAATTTCCTCCTCAAACTGAGCTCTCCTCACTTAATTTTGCTAGGTACACAATTCAAGGCTTTACTAAGCAGGAACGAATGAGTATACTACCTTCAAGCTGACTTACTGACCTGCATTTGCTTCTCATCTTTACAGGTTCCTAAGAAAAAATAACTTAAAATTTCACTCCAATTAGCTTACCTGAATTCAAGAAGCATTATCTTTCTAATAGCAAACCTAAAAAGGAAAAAGTAATCAGTTAACATAGCAAAGAAAGCATCCCATAAACATTTTAGCTGCATGGAAAATGGCTGTATTTTCCCGTATTTTGTTACATAACAAAACCTGTAGAAACATTTAGGAATAATTTCTGCCTCCCCCCACCATTTCCATGCAAGAGCAAGCACTTGAATGCAGAAGCAATTGATGTAACACCACAGAAGCTAGTATTTATGCAGGTTCATTAAGCAATCAAATTCACATTTAAAAAATCCATCTAGATCTTTTAAATATGAAGACACAGCTTCCAATAGCCTTGAAAACAAACTGCTAGAAACTGAGAGCATCTTCTGGAAAACTGTAACTATACATTTCATCAGTTGGTAATGGTATCTCTTCTTAGCGAATAGAAATGGAAGCTTGCTCTGATCCTGCATGGCAATTCTTATATTATTTTCATAAGGGAATCATAAATAAGTAGAATTCTCTCCAGGGCTCAAATTTCCCCTGAAGAGCTCCCAAGAGCTACAGTTACAACTCTTTTCTGTACGTACAGTTGTAGAATGCAGTTTATCTTGAATTCTTTGTCTCCTCCACCTAACATTACAATTCACTGAAATGAGACTGGCCCTTTTTTAAACCTGGCAACAATAACTAGGGAAAGACCAAAAAGCTAGAGGCAGCACACTTCTCAACCCTTTTTGTTTTTCCTCTACATACCTTACTGACAAAAGAAGGGACCAGCCTTCTGTAACCATCACAACAAAACCAAGATAAAACACGACAAACTACCAGATCAAAGAACCAAACAATATTGTGTCCAACCACCACATTTAAGGATTATGAGCTCGTGAACTTTCTTTTTGCCACATTCAGACTTTTAAATGCTATCGTTATTAAACGACTCAAGTTATTTTCATCTGCTTTCAACAAATTAATGCATTTTAAAATGTTCTATGAAACATTACAAACCACTTCAATACAGGTAATGTTGAAATGTTTGCCTGTAAGTGAAAGTGCCTAGTGTACTTACTTTGACCTCACAATTTCTTTTGTATATACATCTTCAATAACCTATGAGAAAGAATATTTCAAAAAAAGGGTTAAGAATTCTACGTACTTCATAAAGTGATTAAAAATACTTTAAGATATTTTACGCACTCAAAGTTACTCTGAATTAGTTATTCTCTGCTTACTGCTATTTAATCAAAAACGTCGTAACAGTTATGTCACAGCTGTGAAGAGTCCAAAAGCTTCATAGACGTACATTCGCACAAAGAAAGTGAGTCAGCTCAGGGGAAAGCAGACGGCGATAGAGAACTAACTGGATTTTCATTCAAGTTATTCTGAAGGAATAACCTACATCGAACCAAAACTTTTCTATGAAAGCCAAACAGATAGGCAAACCTTTCCATTGTTAATCTTTGGCTTACTGTTGAATTCAAAGAACAGTCTTCAAAAGGTCTGCATGAACTCAGTCATCTGCTGTTACTGCTAACTGACATCCAGGCACTTTTACCTAGTTTTTTCCAACAGGAATTAAAGAATCTGCACTACCTGTTGTAACAGGCACACTCTGACATCACAGGATATAGAGATGCAACTCAGCTGCTTCGGTACATCGTAGTTCTAACAGTCACAAACAAATACTATCAGAAATACTACAGTGATTAAGCTGAGGAAAACCAGTACAAAGCCAAACACGTCAGGCCAAATTATAAACATTCAAAACACACATATCCACCAGAAAAGCACTAAAGTTGTCTGAGCAGAACTCTCTGAAGAAGCTTTTAGAAAGAAGCATACAGCTCAGTAACAGCTGCATCTTTCACCCTTCTTTTATTTCTCAGAGTAGGCCCTTCTCAAACGTCTTTTAACTTCAAAGGAGGTGCTCAAAAATTTTTACTCTCGTAAGTTCTTGTCCAAAATAAACTGAACAGATATCACACAAAAGAACTGCACTGCAATAGCGCACCTTCATAACAGCGTCTACATTCCTAAACCACAAATACATAACAATTTATAATTACAGCGTGTTAAGGAACTGTTGACTTTCCAAGCAGTTTCCTATACTGTTATATAAAATAAGCACCATTGGAGGTTGGCACATCAGAAAAAGGTTGACACTCATTCTTTTACACCCCAACACAATTCCAGTGGAAATGTTTACCTTTGAATCAAAAGACAACTTTTTCTTCACATGCGGAGCCCAATATTTATTTGCTAGCTGTATGGAGTAAAAATAAAATAAAAAAAAAAGGTTAAATACATACATTTTCAGTTGTAGTGATATAACAACTCTAAAACACCTCTCATCCCCAAACTATTTCACTACTGTCTTACTTAATTTCAGCTTACGGTAACAAAATTACATTTTCCAATAAAAATATTTTTCAGGTATTGAAGGTTTTATGCCTAAACCTTTCCCAACAGGGGCACGATTCTCTGTAAAAAACTGCAGGCGCACAGACTGCTACATAATAAACATATTTTTTTTCCTTAACTTACTTCCAGCAAAAAAAAAATATACCACCATCCTTGCGGGCCTGCAGAGCCCAGGCTGCAAACGATTACGCTCCCACTGAGGAACTTCACAGAGCGCTAGAGGCTCCCTAAAGAGGTACAATATTTTAGGGGTATTCGCTGCAGCCATCACCGCACCGAAACTCAGGCGGTTCCCGACCGGCTTTGCTCAAGCCTCCCTATCCTGCAGAAGAGCAGGGAGAGCGGCACCTCCAGCACAGAAAAACGATCACTCGTACACCACCACCTGACGTGCTCTGCTACAAGAAACTATCAGCAACTTTCCACGTACTATAACAAACCTGGTTTATCTCGCAATGCTGCTCCTGCAAACCTCTCGGCCCGGCGGCCTGGGGCCACAGACCCGTCCACGCGTGGCACGGGCGTTAAATCCCTCCTCACGACAGAGCCAGGCCCTCTCCCCCACACCCACGGACCGCAAAGACTATTCGAACACCGAGGCGCCGTCGCTGCCGGAACGGCCTTTCCAGCACCCGGCTCCGGCCGCTCCCAGCCGGTCCGGAGACCCCCACGGGCCGCTCCGCCACCGGCCCTACCTGGGTCACGTACTCCGCGTTGATCTGCGACACGGTGGGCGCCACGATCTTCTTCGGCGGGGCCGAGGAAGCCGGCGCCGCCATGGTGACGCCGGGCACCGCCGCTGTCCGCTTGCCGCTCTCAGTGCGGGCCCGGCCCAGCGCACCGCTGCCGGCGCGGAGGCCGAGCGGAAGTAGCCACCGCGCACGGACCAGCGAGAGGGAAGCGCTTCCGAGGCGAGGGGCGCTAGAGCGGCCGCGCGACGGGGAGGCGGCTGCGCCACCTGCCGCGCCCTCCCTGGCACTGCCGGCGACGAGCGCGGAGCGGCCGTGGCGGCGCTTTCCGTGTCCCCCGTGCCCTGAGCCAGACGCTGCCCCCGGCCCCGAGCTGTCCCCGGGCCTTGCGCCGGGCCTGGGCCGCGTTCTGGCGGTGGCTGTCCGGGCTTGTGCCCGCGCCAGCCTCGGTGGCGGGGGGGTGGGGGGCCTGCTAGGCCCGGCCATCCCCAGCAGCGCGCCCTTGGCAAGGAACCCCTCAACGAGCTGGTCAGGAGCCTGTGAAAGCCGAAAGCCTGTGGTAAAAGAAGAGGCAGTTAACAGACCTGGTTAACACTCTGTGCTCTGTACATACACTTGGGGTGACTCCTATTTTATTATTTATTTATCACTTAGAGCAAAGGCTTCTGTCTGTCTGATGTGGAAAAGACCCGCTTTTACCGGCAGGTAACAAACACCCGAGCAACGCTGCGTGCTCGCTCTGACACACGTCCCAGTAGCAGGGAAACCCGTGGGGGAGAGGCAAAGGTAAGAGGGAAAAACTGCACTCAGGGGAAGCCAGCAGTTTGGTAATGATTTAGAATGGCTGGCGATTACCTTCTATTTGGTAAACAGATTAATTAAGGAGGAAATTAACAGGGTCCCTAGAGAGGTTGCGGTGCTTTGTTTCGCTGCTCATCATCCAGCACCTGCCACTCGGGCACTTTAAACTTCCAGGCAGATACCATTGAAGTCTGTTTGAATGTGACCTCCTTTGTTTTGATATCAAGGTGATCTCCATTTCATTTCTTCAAGCAGAGGTTAAACTAAATATTCTTTTTGAAGTTGAATTAGAATGTAGAATGGGAATGGGAAAAGTAATGACAGTACCTTGAATGGGATCAGACAATGGCTACATTCAAATAAATACGCCTGCTGCGTCCCTTTGCTTTAAAACATCCAGAAAATCTAAGCTTTCTGTATAGAGACTAGTAAAACAAAAAAGTTACTAAAGTACTGATAACAAATTCTATAAATAACAAGGATTGAGCACTGTCTTGTCTCGGGATTGGAGCCTTTAGAGAGATCCTTATTTGTTGAAAATATGCAAACACAAAGCAATTAAACACACTTAAAGGAATGTACCCCAGTTGACATTTAATTTGTGATAAAAATCAGCAAATTAGGATGCTTCAATTTAATTGACCTAGAGGTTGCATCTTTATGATTGGCTTAGCCTTTTCAAAATCTATGCAGACACCAAAAGGGGTAGTTAATTTTCCCTTTCTCCATCGCGTGGTACAACTGCTAGCACTTGCATCCGTGGACTGGTGTAGAAAATATGAGTAAAATTTACCTGAGCTCTGAGCTGGGTTCGCTGAACCATGTTAGTGTGTTGCTGCACCTACGATGGTGCTAAGGAGGACGACAATGTAGGTGGTATTATCTTCCACAGTTAGCTTGTTCTGTAGTTGACTGCCTCAGAAATCAACATAGCTAGCTTGTGTTTGCATGTGTCAGAACAAATAGAAATATAACAGCTTGTCAGTTTGGCAAAAAAGGAAAAAAGTGCTTCTACAATCCATACGTAGACTAGATGGATAAATGGCAGGAAGGGAAGGAACTATTGAAGCTATAAATCAGTGATGAAAAAGGACAAAGGAATGTCATGGTTTTGCTCATGCTGGCAGCTAAGCACTGCGCAGCTGCTTGCTGCGGATGGGGGAAAGAATTGGAAGGGTAAAAGTAAGAAAACTTGTGGGTTGACATAAAGACAGTTTAACAGGTAAAGCAAAAGCTGTGTGCACAAGGAAAAGCACAAAAAGAATTCATTCGCTATTTCCCATGGGCCAGCAGGTGTTCAGCCATTTCCAGGAAAGTAGGGCTCCATCATGCGTAACAGTTACTTGGGAAGACAAATAACATCACTCTGAGCGTGTCCCACTTCCTCCTTCCTCCAGCTTTACATGCTGAGTAAGACGTCATATGGTATGGAATATCCCTTTGGTCAGCTGGGGTCAGCTGTCCTGTCTGTCCCCTCCCAACTCCTTGTGCCCCCCAGCCCACTCACTGGTGGGGTGGGGTGAGAAGCAGAAAAGGCCTTGGCTCTGTGTGAGGCTCAACAGCAGCAAAAGCATCCCTGTGTTACCAGCACTGTTTTCAGCACAAACCCAAAACACAGCAGCATACTAGCTACTATAAAGAAAATTAACTCTATCCCAGCCAAAACCAGCACAGTTGATTGCCTGTAAATGTAGGCTGAAAATAAGGTGGCTTCTAAAATCGGCTTTCAGATGGGAGCTAAATGTTTTACTTGTGTTTAAGATAGCATGGGACACCTAGGAGAGGCTGTGATGATTTCTTGGAATCAGAGGTAACAGCAATTGATGACAGTGGATTTCTAATTACATTCTCAAGTATCACCCACAAGGTGACATTTTTTCAGAACTATTACCATGCCAAAAAGTGGGTAGGCAAATAGGTTTTGGATTTGGGCTGATAAATTTTCTAGAAGAGCTTTGGAAGGCTAACTTAAACCTGACCTGTGTTTTATGATAGACCATCAGTCATGTGTGAAAAGCCACAAATTTCCATATGGCATCAAAACTGAAAACTCAAGGAGGAATCCATGTTTACTTAACATTTGGGTGTCCCAGTGAGGACGTCAGTTGTATTAAACCTCCCTGCAGTCAATGTGGTGACACAGGTCCTACCAGAGGGTAAATCGCAACTAATTTAAGTGCTCTGACTCATTTTCTGAAGGAGCTTCTTATACTGGAAATGAATATTAGCTGTCTAATGTTAGATATTGATTACATCCCTCAGTGGCAATGTCAAAGTGATAAAGATCTCCCCTCTATAAACAATGCTTTACATATTTCTTGATAAGGGGTTGCTTTGTTACAGATTGCTGTCACAATAGGACTACAAATGGATAGTAAAAGCATAAATTAGTGCATTGGCAAAATACATCGCTTTCAAGAGTCAAGAGCAGCTGAACCTTTAAAGAGGAGTCGTGGTAAGACCAAGCATAATGACACCCAGCGTTGTACCTGTGTCCCCATCTGTGACTCTCACCCCAGCTGGCAACTGTCTGTTAGGACTGGTGTTTTGAACACTACGTGCAGTTTACCCCAGAGTGGAGGCACGTCTGTCACCTTCCACCCCAAACTGCTTTCCCCTGTAGTCAGGGGAAAAATAAATTCCTGCACCCCGTCATCCCCACAGCCTTCTGTGAAGTTCTCCATCTTTCTGTACTCATTGACTTAACACATCAAGAAAATCAAATATTCTTTCTCTTCAAAAATCTGTTAATTCATTCATGAAGACATGTATTATTTAAAAAGTCACACATTTGAGTAGATGCAATTTTCAAGACTATTATCCATTTCTAGGCTGCACACAGTCCCGGTCAATTTATATTCAATGCTGCTTTCTTGCTTAATTAGCTCTTCTTGTTTTGGATGCTTGCCCTTCTATATTATTGTAGCCAGGAAAAATATGCTTTTCTACTCTTCCTTGTAAACTACACAAGCCAAGGTCATCAATAAGCTGACCACTGCTTTCATCTCAATGATACTCTCCCGAATGCAGTATCAGTGGGTCAGAAAGCAGCTAGTGATCATCAGCAGGGGCTGATTCTATGTTCTGTCCTGTCTACCTTTTAGATTATTTTAGGTTCTATCTAGAGTCACAGAAATAATTAATTTCTAGCAATGAAAACTCCAAACAATCTATAAAGATTTCTAATATTAATTGTTACTAGAAATCGATGACCATGTGCTGTGTCCTGGTCATTGCAGTAGAGCAGCAGCAATTTCTCCCAGCAATTTGATCTGGAACGATGCAATGGCTGCTATCACCACTCTGAGATCACCTGAACCCAATGGCCAGGGAAGCAGAGGTGACACAGATTCCACTGGCAGTGGGCAGTCACACTGCTCCATGCTCTTCCACCCAGGGGTTGTTTTCCTACTGGTCCACCAGTATGAGTTCAAGCTAGGCCTGAAGCTCCAGGGCATGATCAAGGCTGTTGAGACTGCACTACTTCTTGATGGAGATGCAGGGGCCTCCTCTTCCTTCCAAAGTCATTGAATGTGGCTGTACTTGTAGTGGTAGGTTTTACTCTTTTCTATGTACGCTGAATACCTTTACTGTTTCGTGGTCCATGTGGTACATAACTCAGAGGTGAAGGGAAGTCTGCATTACTGTTTTCAAAAGTGAGCTGTGATTGTTCTGACAGCAAGTTCATCTGTATGCAGAAAGTCAAAGGCACCTAAGTCTAAAGGGAGATGACTGAATTCTGCTTTCCCTGTGCGCACTTCAAGACAAAAATATTGAGGTGGTCCAGGTGATTTTTGATAGAAGTGTGCTTCCCGGGATGGAGGTCCAGATATCTGAGGTGCGTCTCACTGGTGTACGGGAATTTGTTCTCTGGTCTAATATAATTATATTATACTAAATGCAGGGGGTTAGCTTTGGGAAGGTACCTAACTGGCTACTTGACCTTAAGGCAGATAATCCCAGCCCCAGTGACATTAAGCCATATGTTGGATAGGCTTTCTGTGAAGCAAGGCTGTAAAGCTTAGGAGACTGCATCTCTTTAAAACCAGCTTTTATCTCTAATTTGTTGACTTTTACACAGGAACAAAAGGTTTTTTTGAGACACATCCCTCTGAAAAGCTCTGAAACATGAAAATTTCTCTCCAAACATGAGAATTTCAAGTCTCATCATGTGCATGTACAAACTTCCACATAATAGCTTTTCTTCTAACCAAAGGAAACTGACTATGAATATGCAGCATTTTGAAACTTGCAAAGGTATATGAAATAAATTTTTGAAAGGGATGGGGGATGAATGGTATGGAAATGGAATAATATGTATACTATTCAAAGATGACCAGAAACCTCTTGTCCCTTACCTCTCAAAATGATAGAAGCAATATTGATTTAACTAGCTTTCAAGTAAATAAAATTTGGAAAAACTTCTCAAAAGAGATCAGAAGAATCTTTCAACATGTAAGAAGTTTAGGCACAATGATAAGGGTTATTCTGTTCATTAGTTTATCCTTCATAGTAGTTAATATTCACATAAACTAAATGTTCAGTCTGATCATTATAATTTTAATTCAATCACATCACATTGCTTTTACTATTTTATTTATGTGCATTCTTGTAGTCCAAGAGTTTGTCAGTGTTCATCTCATTAAATATGGGTACTCACTCAGTAAATATGTGTACTTCCACTCAGTAAATATGGGTACTTTCAAAAATGATGCTTCAGTTTAGTAACAGATGCTTCTTAAAATATTTAGAATTTTAAAGTGTAAAGAAGCCGTCAGTAGCATTCTGATTTGTGTATAAATATTTATTTAGCACACATTCTGGCCAATGTACTGCCCTTGATTTTTGTGCAAAACTTACAGTAACTTCAATGGAAATTCTGAGCTTGTGACTAGAGGAAAATATGGTTAATTCATCAACCCAGCTGCCATTATATCCCAGAATAGCAAGCAGTGCCTCTAGTGAAGGTGGTGGGGAAATACGGGAGTTTATGTCATTCTTAGCTTTCTGTTGATGGGCATACATTTGGGTAACAGCTCAAGTTAGAGCAGACTCTGGGCTATCCGAATTCTCTTCAGAGACTTAGCTAGGGTCCTACTGACTGTAGCAGAACAGTAGTATGAACATAAGAGACCAATGGCCAGTAAAGTTCTGGAAATATTTGCTAGAAATCCTGTGAGATGCTGTTACGTGATAAAATTTCTATGGGGGGAAAAAAGTAATGTGAGAGAAATCTGGTGGAGGAACATGAGGCCTTCATCACTGAAATGAGATTCTAAGGCAAATCATTTCCTTTCTGCTAGCGCTAGCTTGAGGAGTGCTATGGAAAGTAGAGTCTATTTGCAGAATAATTGTAAACTTAGATTCTTGATCCCATATCCTTTCTCATATAGAAAAAAATACAAATTGCAAACAGAACAGAAGCATATCTACAGCAAACAAGGTTGCCAAGATACTAATCCAAGGTTGCTCTCAATGTCATGGAAGAATCATAACGTGTTTTGATGTTAAAAATTATCCTCAAATTGACTGAGACACTTGAGGTGTCTAGATGGCTTAGCAGATTTCTACTTAGCTTAGTAGGACTGCATTGCCACTAACAGGTATCTCTGCTGAACGGTATTTTCAGGACCCTCTTAGAATCAAAATAAAGTAGAAATTGAGGAAATCATTTGAGTTGCTGTAGCTCAGCACCCTACTTCTGCAAACACACACCAAGCATTAAAATTTATACTCTAAAAAACCCACACAAATAAAATAATGCACATTTACATACCCGGAAGACAGTGTTTTCCTTGATGTCAATAGAAGCCGAGTGAGTGCATTAGCCGTACAAGTGGGAGACAGCATGTGTAGTTGGTTTCTTTAGCTTAGGAATAGTATTTTACTTCTTATATAGCAGTGGCCACATAATTCTCCTTCATGATGTCAGCAAGGCCCATTCCAGTGTCACACCTGGTGAAGCAGCCACAGGCAAAGCTGGATGGCCACTGTCTCCATATGCTCTGACTACCCTACATACCCAAACCACTTTCAGCAGAGAATGACAGGCCACAGCCTACATCAGAGCCAGGCAACTTCTCTCATCCACAGCACCATTTTATATGTCACGGCAGCACACGTGCAGCAACCAGCTCCACGACTCTCCGTAAGTCACAGATGGGGTTTCACAGATCCACACAAATTGGGACCAGGGACACTTGGAGGGATTCCAGTAAAGAGGAAAAGTTTCAGCCCCGTATCTGAACTGTCAGAGGAGTGTAGCAGAATCGAGCCACACATTGACATATCCAGGAAGCAGACTGGAACTGGAATGGCAGAGTGTCCAAGTAAAACAGCATTCAACATTGTGCTAACTCAGGGCAGGCATAATGACACTTTCATGTTAGAATGGCAGTTTCTGAACAAGGAACGATCAATTCTACTCGTGAGTGATTTTGTTGGCATAAGGCTGATTTCTCCTTTGCTTGCATGGACTCTGAAGATGCATTTTTTTAATAGATGCTAAAAGAAGATGCTATTTAAAACATGCTTGACAGAACTAGTCATTCTATGAAGAAGTACAATTAGTTTGCTCAACCTGGAGAAAATAAGGTATGTGAGAGCATAGAAGAGTCACTTCTGTAATTTCAATTTTCCTTAAGAGAACTGCCTCTAGACACATCTCATCTGTAGCCATCTGACCATAAAACTAGGCTATTAAGTTAAAACTTGCACTTTAAAAAGCCACAAAACCTTGTGCTAGGAATATGAACCATGACCCCTTTAGTTATTTAGGAGATTTAGGCATTTTCAATATTATTAGAAGAGGCCATTGGAAGGACCAAATCCATAGTCTCTATTGATTTAAGAGTCATCCAACTGTATTTCTCTTAAGTGTTACTCAGGTAAACTACTGTTGCGAGATTATGACTTTCAGAGTTTTACATCTATACTAGAAAGCTGCGAGGAAAAATAAACATTAGATCCAGCATCTCTGTTTGAAACCTAACGTCTCATTAACATCAATTAACTTTCTTTTGTGTCTTATCTCCCATTCACCTCCCTAACTTTTTTTGTTGGCTCTGGGTGTAACAGTGAGAGCAGATCACAGACAAGTTTGAGAAACCAAACACTCAGTGAGAAGCAGCTACAAAACTGATTAAACAAGTTTTTCTGTTACTTATGATGGCTTCTTTTCCTTTTTGAATTTTTCCCTAGACATATATAGGAATACTTTTATATATATTAAGTTTTGACTTTCTGCAAACATTGCATGAATAGCACAGCAATCAAAACCATCAACGTTTAAAGTTATCCATAGCCAAGTTTCCTAGGTAGAAAATGGATTACATGATCAGTTAGCACTGCAGTTCCAGTCACTTTAGTATTGCATAGGTTGTGGTTTTACCCCAGCCGGCTGCTGAGCACCACGCAGACCCCTCATCGGAAAGGGGGAGAGAATCGGAAGAGTGAAAGTGAGAAAACTCGTGGGTTCAGACACAAGAGTTTAATAAGTGAAGCAAAAGCCGCGTCCACAAGCAAAGCAAACCCAGGAATTCATTCCCCACTGCCCACGGCAGGCAGGGGTTCAGCCATCCCCAGGGCAGCAGGGCTCTGTCACGAGTAATGGCGACTTGGGGAGACAAACGCCATCACTCCGAACGCCGCTGCCCCCCCTCCTTCCTCTTCCCCCCGGCCCCTTATAAACTGAGCATGACGTCATATGGTGTGGAATATCCCTTTGGTCAGTTGGGGTCAGCTGCCCTGTCTGTCCCCTCCCAACTCCCCGCACACCCCCAGCCATCCCGCCGGCGGGGCGGTGCGAGAAGCAGCAAAGGCCTTGGCTCTGTGTGAGCATCGCTCAGCAACAGCAAAAACATCTCTGCACTATCAGCGCTGCTTCCAGCACAAACCCAAAACACAGCCCCATGCTGGCTCCTATGAAGAAAATTAACTCTCTCTCAGCTGAAACCAGGACACCATACTTGATATGTCTTTAAAAAAGAGCCCTTTAACCTTTTTCTGCTTGTTTTAAAATATCTGACCCTTCTTTTGTTCTACATAGAACAACCTCAAAGCTGAATCCACACAGCTGGTGAAGTTCTTTTTAGGGAGGAGCTCAGTATTAACACAGGAGGGCCCAGTGTATTCCTGTCTATAGTATGCTTTGGTTCTGCCACAGTCTTAAAAAAAATCCACTACTTCAGTACTATGAGATTATGACTCTTAGCCATCAGCTCATTCTAACAAAACCACAGGCAATGTCTCTGCCACCAAAGATACTTCAAAGACTGATGGCTTGAACTTGCCTTGAAGTGTTATGGAAAATGACTAACATACTAATGAACAACACAAAGTGTTACTGTTAACACCGGGAAAACCGTTCTAGCTCAAATTCTCAAAAGTACTTGGACAATTTTACTGCTAACTTCAAGAGACACAGGAGTTCAACCTCAGATATTATTTTCTCCTGATTCTTAGAAACTGCTTTACCCCTTTCTAGCTAAAATCATGACTTTATACTGACATAAAACTTTTCATAAAGGGGTAGAGAGCCAGATAAACAAAGTGGCCCTTACTGCTCTTCTGAAATCCCATGGACCCCACAGATTATATTAGTTTCCAAATTAATCAGACAGTAACAGTTCCCACATGTCTATTCATCCCTGAAAAGTAGCTGTGTGTATTACTTTCCCTGAATTTTATTCAAACTGATATTTTCAAAACATACCAAGTTTAGCATTCTCTAAATATTACCCTGCGACATAGCATTTTTAAAATGACTGTGACTCTTTAAGAAAGATCTTGTTAAACATATTTCTCTTTCATTTCTATAACAAAAAATATCTGAAATAAAGCCTATTGTTCTAACATGCAAAGTTAGTTATTTTAATATGTAGTCTTAAAACTTCTCTGCATATTGAATGTTATGTGGTTTCAAAACTCTGGTTTGCACATAAAGTATAAAATAAAAGTATAATATAAATAAAATAGTTTATTACAAGTATTGTAAGAGTTCTACAATACACTTTCAAAACATTTTATACAGTATTCTGTCTTTCAATATGAAACAATTCACATGGGTAGAAAAAAATCTCAATATATAACTATAGTAATTATTAACATACTGAATTCATCTGTCATACAAAAATCACAGTAACTACAGACTGTTTCTGAGTATCTTTCCTGGTTTTATTCTCTCTGAAAATCACAAAGAATAACATGTACAAAAATAAAAACTCCCTTCACACTTCATTTATACCAAATACTACAAAGCTCATGCCACAGCAAAACCTAGATAAATCACTTCAACAATTAAAAAAAATACTTAAATAAATATGGATCTATTTAAATAGTGAAAAGAATGCCATGTATCTTACAGATATGTTAATTTAGAAATAGGATTGAAAACGTCAGGTTTCAAATATTCAGAAGTTGCATAACAAACAAAAAAGGTAGGGTTTTTTTTTGGGGGGGGGGAATGACTGACACCAAACCAAAAAAACCCAAACAAACTTCATTCTTCTTCATAACGAATAAAGCTCCACCGCACTTACGCTTTTTGCCCAGCCCCACAGGCACAATGGGCAAAGCTCTCTACATACCAGAAAGTATAACTACAGATTCTAATACAAAATCAGAATTACTCAATTTGAGCTAAGAGTAATTTTCAGTCTCTTATATTTAATGTAATGAGAACATGACTTCCCGACAAAAGCTCGTCTGAGTTATTATCACATCTTAGAGAACATTTCTTTTACTGGTGCAGTATGTATGCTAGAAGGAAAGGAGACTGGAACAGATAGTAAGCCCATCTGTAATGTTCTCTTTTCTTGCAGAAAAATAGTTCAGTATTGTATGAATTGGCCAAAAAAGCTAGAAAAGGCAAGGGATATACACAGAAGTGGAGATAATGAAGTGGTGAAATGGATTAATTGATTATAAACCCCACTATTTTAGCATTGTCTACTTGTATTTTATCATCAAAATGGAAAAGATCTGGTTCCTCATCCATAGATCACCAAGCACATTACAAAGCAGCTAAATTTTTTTCTAGTAACTGTTCCATAATGCCACGTCAACATTTTTTCTCATTACATTTTTCCCCTTTTTCTACTTTCTTCTTTTTTTCATCTTTCACCTAAAAATAACCTTTTTTTTAAAAAAGTATGAAACAAATACAGCAAGCGTCCTTTGTTCGCAACATATAGGGAGCCAGAAAAAAAGAAAAGGTCTGTTTTTTCTGTATTCTGGAAATTACCTTTTTATCTTTTCTTTTCTGATAGTTACCAATGGACAGCATAACATCATAGAACACTCTATGGTAAAAGGTATAACTTTAAAATATCTGATTCATAGAGCACTGCAGATTGTTGCAACACTATTAGTACAATAAGAATGTGTATTTATAGATTAACTTAGGAAAACAAATGCAAAGTGGCTTTTTTCTTGCACGTGTTTTTGTTTTAAACACCTCGTTCATCACAAATTATATCAATTAGACAGTTTTGAAGATAGTAAATTAACTCTTCAGCAGGTCATCTCCATAACAAAACAAAACAAAAAAAGATCATTCTCTTCAGTCAATTGTTTGGTCTAACATAAGTAATTATGCAACCAAAAATTTTGATATATCATTTCATAGGGCATTACCCAGTTTTGATAAAAACAATATAACCTCCAGTTGTTACTCAGTGGGACTCAGCTTTAAGCTCTCTTTAAGTGAGTAAGGTGGTGTCTTTTCAAATGTGGAGCCTGTCTGAAATTTTTACCACAAATTAAACATTCAAATGGCTTCTGTCCAGCATGCATTACGTAATGTCTTTCAAGCTTAGAAGGTGATTTAAAAGTTTTCAAGCAGATACTGCATTGATACAATTTGACAACTTTCCTTTTTTTAGTCCCTTCAGAAAAATCTCGCCAATAGCTGTAACAGCTCTGCTCTGTTTCCAGCGATTTACTACACAAATACGGCTGTGCCTTTCTACTGCTGGTGTTGAGAACAGAGTCCCCTGACTCGATTTCAACTTTCACTTCAGCTGCTCGGTTTGACTGAATCAGCTCCAATTCTTGAAAGTCAGATGCCTGTGAAGGTGTTTGAGAATAACCCGAATAACCCACAGGCTGAGAAGACTTAAATTCAATGTGATCTCCCTGCTGATTGAAAAGTTTGTTCAGGTTTTCAAATTCTACCTGGCAAACAGGGCTTTTATAGGGTCTCTCTTCAGTATGGGTGAGCTGATGTCTTTTTAAGTGAGCTGACTGTCTAAATGTCTTCCCACAAACACTACAGCCAAAGGGCTTCTGTCCCGTGTGTGTAAGATAGTGTCTTTGAAGTTCAGATGAAGACGGAAAGGTTTTTTCACATCTGTCACATTTACACACTCTGCGTCTGTTATGTACATTTTTAGCAGAAGCTGAAAAAGCACAGTGAAGTACTTCTGGATTATCAAAGAAATCATCTGATGAACCATAAAAAGCGTCATCTTTATTATGCAGTGAATCATCGATGTTTAATGTACTTTCACCAGTAAGCATACCTTTTAAATTAAGTCCAAAGTCATGAGTTTGCGGGTGCTCTTGCCAAGGTAACGGCACAGCAAACGTTCTTTTCATCCGATTACTACGTGCCTTACGCGTGTCAAGCTTGCCACGGCAATCCTTGAAAGGTTTAGTGGAAGCACGCTGATCCGAACGCTGATCTCTAGCTGCAACCAGGTCAGGACTTTTAAAGGGACCTGATTTAATTTTTTTTCTGGCAGTCAGAGGAAAATCCGTTGCCTTTCCTCCAGTACGCTTCCGCTTCATCAGGATCTCACTTTTCATGCTGATAGTGTGGCTGCATGCTGTTGTACCATTCTTTGAACTTTTTCTGTGTCTCAGATAACAGCATTTGTGCAAATTTCGAACCAGCTCTGTTTCAAAACACTGCTCACATGCTGTGCACTGAAAAGGTACAATATAAATCGAGTGAACTTCGTGTGGGTCATTCTCCTCTGGCTTGTAAGCATCAGCATTCTCAAAACTATCCCTTCTTCCTTCCAACAAGTGCTGTGGTCTGGGATATTTAGAAGTCTTTGCTTTGTATAAAATATTGTGGAAAGTCTTATTTCTGGCATGAAGCCGTTTGTGCTTCGTGAGATTGCTCTGTATTTTAAACCCCTTCTGACAAAAGCAGCACTGAAAAGGCCTTTCTTCTGTGTGTGTGAGCTGATGGATTTTCAAGTGTGTTGACTGTCTGAAAGACTTACCGCATGAAGAACACTTAAAAGGTTTCTGGCCAGTGTGAATAAGGAAGTGCCTTTCTAGCTTAGATCTTGATGGAAACGTCTTGTTACACGATTCACAAACGTGGATTTTCTTTCTCCTTCTGGCACCATGCAGATGATCTGCCTTCAGGCACTGATGCAGCATCCACCTCTGTTCAGTTGAAAAAAATTTCCAACACACAGAACATCGAAATATGCCATAAGTGACCCTGTCTTGCTCCAAATTGAGAGAGTTTTCTGCTTGCTTGGTATCATTCTGGTACTTTTCATTATGAAGCTGCTGATGCTTTAAGAAAGTGGTTAAGTTTTTGAAGTTTCTATGACAAACAGTACACTTAAAAGGCAGATTATGGGTTAACTGATGCCTCTCCAGGTGGACTAGCTGCCTAAATGTTTTATGGCATACGTGACATTCAAATGGCTTTTGACCAGTATGTATCAAATAATGCCTAGCTAATTTTGATGGAGTTTCAAACTGTTTATAGCAGATGTCACAAATATATGGCTTTTTCTTGGGTATCCTGTCAGCTGTTACACACTGCTCAACTTTTAACATTTTTAAAAAAGTAATTACTCCTCGCTTACTGTTAGTTTCTTCAGGTAGGTATTTCAAGTGAAAACATCAATTGCACACTAAGACGGAAGGCTGTAGAAGCAGCAAATTTTCTTAGGAGAGATATTCTTAAATCCCATAGGTCCCTAAAATAAGAGAGAGAGAGTATTATTTTAACCTATTTTAATTAATAATTACCTACATTTGTCTCATTTTCTAAATAAGAGACCAAAACCATCTAGATCGGAATACTCCGGATTTAACTTAGCTTAAAATGCTTCCCTCAGAGTAATCACTCGTCATGTCACATGATGCAGAAAAACTAGACTACTTTCCAGAAGAAAAACAAGTTTAAGTCATCCATGCTGTAACACGGATATTGTTTAGTCCGGCATGTTACTTCCAAATAATATACAGTTCTGCTACATTATGATAGTTAGGTTATATACAATTAAAGCGTATTCTTAAAAAAAAGAAATCCACAAAAAACTTACTGTAATAAATTTCTCCCCTACAGCAGTAATTCTAACTCCCAGATACAGTATTTATGAATATGAGAGAAAGAGAGAAGTACTAGGGATTCTTGGGCTTCAGAAATAAAAATAACATGAATGCAGTATTAGCGAGAAGTAAAAATTAACAATACATTGAAACTAAGTACAAAGTTACTATTCACATTTCTGCATCTTATCAACTATATCCAGAAGACAAAGAAGTGTAATCATTTTTGCTTTACCTCAAACTGGCAAACACCAGAACCAGTCAGCAAGGGCACAACCCTTAAACCATGACCAGAACAAGGATAACGCCCAAAACAAGGATGAAAGAAGGCTATGTTCACTATCTCACCACAGAGCTAGAATATCAGAGTTGTGATACCTAACCATGTGTATACTCTGAAGCCATCATAAATATAGGTCATTATCATAATTCATCATAATAAATATCTTAGTCTAAACCAAAATCATTAAACAGTTAAATTTTCCTTGAATTTTTAACAGACAAAACACGCTTGGGCAAGCTGCTGCGTCACAGCTGAGGCATAATGACTTGCAAACGAGAAACGCTAACTTTGCAAGTACCCGAGTGCATGAAAAGTTATTAAAAAAGTCACAGGAACAGCTAGAAAGAACCTCAAGCAATCATTTAGTCCAAGCCAACTCATATCTAGACAGCCTCCGAAATGGTCTTAACAACTTCCGCTGATGGAGGTTCCTCAACCTCAGCAGGGCCCCAGCTCCATCGCATCGCCCTCACAAAGCTTCTCCTTGCGCTCAGCTGAGCCTTTCTTCACTACACAGTTATTTTCATTGTCCTTACCCCTGTGAATCTGGAAAATAACTAAACAACGTTCTCTGTATTCTGTGTTCTCTATGTATTCAAAGTCTCCTTTTATCCTCTCTTAACTGGGAAAATCCTGGTTTTTCTAAGTATTGCTTTTAGGTCCTCTGAAAAAAAAACCCAACAGCTAAACAACCTGGTCTTCATTGGTCTTTTTCATTGTCTCTGGACTAATTTCAATTGGTCACATCCTTCCTAAATTGCAGCATCTAAGACAGGTTAAGTATTCTAGTCCAAAAGAGTACTACAAAAAACCAGAATAAAATTACCTCTATGCTATTACCTAAATGCCCTTATAAAAAAAGGATGGACAAAGTAAATTTTAAAGCAAAAGCATAGTAGTTGGGACTTCAATAACTTTGAGAAACACAATACATTTCTACTAAGTATAATCTGTGGTATTTCGATACAACTCACAAGTTGTATATTCTTTCTGCATACCAGCAAAATAAAAATGAATTTATTCAGTGTCTCCAAAAGCCCTGTCTCTTCACAAAGAATTCATGTCCCTAGTTCTTAAAAATTCAGAAATATCTGAAAAGTCCATTGCAAAGAAAAGCCTACTGCAAATTAAAGCAAGTTACAGTGAGATTCGAGACATATGCACCAAACACTGAAAATATCTGGTGAATCAAGATTTTTTAAGCTTAATGGAACAAAACCTGGTCATCTGCTAGGATCATTCCACCTCTAATAGGTATATTCCTATATAAGTGTGGGGATGTATGCCTTAGATGCAGCTGTCACTACACTGAGGAGTTACCTAATCTCACTGATATCATTCAGGTTAGAATTTATCAATGGTATGAAGCAGTTGAAAAAGTCAACTCTTCCTTTCCTCTTCTCTTCTCCTGTAGAATTTTAACAGCTATTCAGTCTTCTTCTGAAGACCTCAGAAAATCTTAGGAGACCTCCTTTTCCTCCCAGTTTCCCAGTTGTCATCACATCACGCGAAGGCAGAGAGTTTAGAGAGACTAAGTGTATGACACCAAATGCTTTCTAGTTTGTGCTATGGTGAAGCTAGAGACAGGTAGGCTGAGAAAAGGAGAAAAGCTTCTCTGCTATGCTGGAAGTTTCTGTACAGCTCAAGGCAGCCTCCATTAGCGGGCAAGGAAAACCTCCTGAGAAAGAGCTGTAAAGACTGATGAATTTTAGTTAACACACTGTCATACAGATCTAATTTACACATCAGGAAAGTGCTCAAACACTACAGTGACATGCAAAGAAAAAAAGTCCAAAGTAAGAGACAGCTGTGGCATATTACACAAGGGATTTTGTATTTAGCTTATAAATTTTTTAAAGATTTTATCTAGTGAATGAGGAAAATGCTCTGTAGTATGAGGTGTCAAAAGCAGAGTAGAGCTTCTTGCTGTGGTCGTCTTGCCTTGTGAAAGACTAAAAGGTCAGCTGAGGTGACTTTAGGGGATGCAGGGTGTCCTGGTTTCAGCTGAGAGAGAGTTAATTTTCTTCACAGTAGCCAGCATAGGGCTGTGTTTTGGGTTTGTGCTGGAGCAGCGCTGATAGTGCAGAGATGTTTTTGCTGTTGCTGANGGGGGGGGGGCCAACAGCATTTGGAATGATGGCATTTGTCTTCCCAAGTAACCATCACATGTGATGGAGCCCTGCTGTCCTGGGGATGGCTGAACCCTTGCCTGCCATGGGGAGTGGGGAATGAATTCCTTGTTTTGCTTTGCTTGTGCACGCGGCTTTTGCTTCACTGATTAAACTCTTGTATCTGAACCCACGAGTTTTCTCACTTTCACTCTTCCGATTCTCTCCCCCTTTCCGATGAGGGCGACTGAGCGAGCGTTTATGTGGTGCCCAGCCAACGGCTGGAGTAAAACCACAACACAGGGGAAGGAAAAAGGAGCTAAGACAGGCATTACTGGGTGGCCCAAATACATTTTTTCCAATCCTATTTACTAAGACTTCTGCACATCTATTTCAGGGTGCTCTGTGCCTTGCACATCTAAGGAATAAACATGCTGCTGCTCAAGATCAAAGAGCAAAAGACTAGCTTGGAATTTTGTCTCCTGCCAGTCTTGGAAATACACAGGCCTGTCTAAATCAGAGTCAGAAAATGTACTTCCCTATGTGATAAGGATCTAGTTTGTGGCATAGGTCCAGTTTAATATTAAATTGACACAACTTTTCATCTTGGCTGCAAGGTCATTCAGAAAAAAGAGTCAAGAAGTAATGTAGGCCACTGAAGGTCCACGGAGAACCATCCTCAGTCTAGTATTATTTAATGATTAAGTAAAGATTATGTTTGTTAATATTAGATGGCAACAAGCTGCAACAAAATTAAAAGAGGATGGAAGAAAATTCTGAATTCTATTCCAATTGTTGCTAATCAGAGAAGTTTGTGGTTTGTTTTTTTAAACAAAACAACAAACCAAAATACCACACAAACAAACACCAACCCAAACCAGAAAGGGAACTTCAATACGAAAAAATGCAGGATTTTCTAATTCGGCAGGATAATGAACTGGAAGGGCTGAATAATCAACTTACTAGGTTATAGTTGTGCAGAAGAGACCTGGGGTCTAAGCTGAAACACGTGGTGAATATGCCAGCAGCAAGCGTGCCATTCGTACCAGGATGCGTAAACAGAAGTAAAGCTCTGACAGCATATAAATCTTCCCTGCTACTCCCTGCTGTTTACAGGTCAGCTGCAGTACTCTGCCCAGTTCTGAATACTGCCCTTCGAACTGAGTCAAGCATGTGGAATGAGTCCAGAGCAGGATCAAGAATGATCAGAGCTTAAATGCGTAACATACAGGAAAAGATTAAAGTAACTGGGAATGTTTAAGTTAAAATAGAGGAGACCTGATTAAAAAGAAAAAAGTCCAAAACCAAACATATGAGCCAGCTTTAAAGAAAATGGGAATAAGTTGTTCCCCAAATCATTTATAGTTGTGACTACTGTTGCTCATACAGCTGCTAAGTTTTTCTTGATGAGCACACAGAAGCTGGTGGGGAGCTTCCAATGCTGGAGGCCCCCGAAGCAGGTTTTACAGACCTCTCTCAAGTTCTTACACCCCTATAGATGTCTCTGTACAGCATATATGTTCTGGCTCGCTTTCCTATGACTCATAATCCAAAAGAAACTGCTAAGAAGTGAAAATTCAATGTATTTCCAAATTTGCCACTGAAGGATTCTTCCACATCATTACTACTAGTATATCGTCAGACCTTTGAGATAAACTAATGTTTATAGCTTCCCAGGCAGAATTACAAGGAAATTAATTAAAATAATGCGTGAAGAAACTTAAGATGCCTCCTGCAGCATTACCCACACAACCGGCAAGCGACAGGCTAGCTGCCGACTGACCGAACGCACCGCGCGCAGGGCTGGCTCCCCGGCTTCCCCGGGGCACCAGTTTCGCCACAAAAGCGGCCTCCACCTCTACTTACACAGAGGTCAACATCAAGCGCCACGGCTCCTCAAGGCCTCGTTTCCCCGTGTTTTCCATGAATTTTTCTAAACGTTTTCTGAAGCAAAACGGAAAGTGACATGTGACAGTGAAGCGGGGCGGGTGTGAGATCAGCCCCAAGTTCTGCGGAAGGGGCCCGATACCCGGCACCACCCTCCCCCTCAGCTGCACTAACTTAAATCCAGATAAACACTTAACACCGGTGAGCGAGGCGGCTCTTACAGAAAGCAGCCCGCGAACAGGCACACGGCCGCCCTTCCCGCAGCGGCAAGCGGGCTCCGCGCTGGGGCCACGCCGGCCCGGCCANACGGCGACGGAGCCGGCCCAGCGCCCCGGTGCTGCGGCAGAGCCCGCAGCGGCGCTGACCGCCGGCCCAGGGGAAGGGCGGCCCGCGGAAGCCAGGATCGCAGAGAGGAGCGACCTGAAAAGCAACTACCACACCTCCACCTTCCTCATCCTTCCCGGGGCTGCTGCCATCTAAACTCTTCCGCCCGGATGGCACCGGGACGCCGGGAAACCCAGGCTGGAGCTTTCCGTTCCCTCCGCGCAATCCGGCCCCGCCTTCCGCCGCCGGGCTGCAGCCAGGCCGAGGCCGGGGCTGGGGCCGGGGCCAGGTTGTGGGAGACGCCCCCCGGTTTTATTTCTGTCTGGGCCGATAACGTCCCGCCTCTGCTGATGAAGTATTAGTCGTTGGTGGCACGTTATTCCTTGCAAGACACATTTCCTGCTTCAGCATCCTAAATGCAATGGCCGATTCCCGGTGGTTGCGGGGTTCCAAGTGAGGCGTGCTGGCCCGGTCACCCGGTTCCGCCGTGAGCACACCGCCAGGCCGAACCCTGCGGCCTGCAAGGCTGGTGAGCGGTGCCGGGAAGGGAAGGGGCAACGAGACACTTCCCTGGGAAGTCCGAAAAGACCTTCAATAGCGCGCACACAAAAGTTACAGTTCTGCACCGTTTTGCCGCCTCTGCAGCAGACGGGAATGAAAGAGGTGCAGGGGCTGAGGGGCGGCCGGGGTCCCTGCCGCACCCAGAGGCCTCCTGGGGAGCGCAGCTTGGCTGAGGTTCCCCGAGAGGAATGCCAGGCAAAGGGCTGAACACATCCAGAAAAAGAAATTGTTGAGTCCCGTGTCCAGCCCTGGGGTCCTCAGCACCGGAAAGGCATGGACCTGTTAGAGTGGGTCCAGAGGAGGGCCACAAGAGTGGTCAGGAGACCGGAACACCTCTTCTATGAGGAAGGGTTGGGAGAGTTGGGGTTGTTAAGCCTGAAGAAGAGAAGGCTCCTAGGAGACATTACTGTTGCCTTGCAGTACCTAAAGGGGGCTTATGAGACTTTTTACCAAGGCCCGTAGTAACAGGACAAGGGGCAACAGTTTTAAACTGAAAGAAGGTAGATGTAGATCAGACACAAGGAAGAAATAATTTACCATGAGGGTGGTGGGGCACTGGAACAAGTTGCCCAGAGAAGTTGTGGATACCCCATCATTGGAAGCGTTCAAGGCCAGGTTGGATGGGGCTTTGGGCAACCTGGTCTAGTGGAGGGTGTCCCTGCCCATGGCAGGGGGGTTGGGACTGGATAATCTTTAAGATCCTTTCCAACCCAAATCATTCTGTGATTCTGCGATTCTACTTCATAAAAGAACACACAGATGTCAAAGCAAAGTTGTATTTGGTTTGCCTGGCAAGGTTTTGGTAGCAGAGAAGCTTCTGTGAGAAGCTGCTAGAAACTTCCCCCATGTCTGATAGAGTCGATGCCAGCTGGCTCCAAGACAGACCCACCACTGGCCAAGGCTGAGCCCATCAGTGACGGTGGTAGATCCTCTGCGATAACATAGATAAGAAGGGGAAACAACCACCTGTGGCAGAAGAGCAGCCAGACAGAGGAGTGAGAATACGTGAGAGAAACAACTCTGCAGACACCAAGGTCAGTGCAGAAGAAGGGGGGGGGGAGGTGCTCCAGATACCAGAGCAGAGATTCCCCTGCTGCCCGTGGAGAAGACTGTGGTGAGGCAGGCCGTCACCCTGAAGCCCATGGAGGATAATGGGGTGCAGAGATTCCACTTGCAGCCCCTGGATGACCCCACACCAGAGCAGGTGGATGCCCAAAAGAGACTGTGGCCCTGTGGGAGGCCCACGCTGGAGCAGGCTGCTGGCAGGACCTATGGACCCGTGGAGTGAGGAGCCCAGGCTGGAGCAGGTTTTCTGACAGGACTTGTGACCCTGTGGGGGACCCACACTGGAGCAGACTGGTCCTGAAGGTCTGCACCCCGTGGAAGGGACCGAAGCTGAAGCAGTTCACAAAGAACTGCAGCCTGTGGGAAGGAGTCACATTGGACAAAGTGATGGAAGACTGTCTCCCATTGGAGGGACCCCATGCTGGAGCAGGGGAGGAGTGTGAGGAGTCCTCCCCTCAAGGAAGAAGGAGCAACGGAGATAATGTGTGATGAACCGAGCACAAGTCCTATTCCCTGTCCCCCTGTGCTGCTGGGGGGCAGAGGAAGGAGAGAAAACCAGGAGTAAAGTTGAGTCCAGGAAGAAGGCGGGGGGTGGCGGGGTGGGAGACGAAGTTGTTTTAGGATTTGGTTTTATTTCTCATTACTTGACTCTGATTTAATTGGTAATAAATTGGATTAATTTTTCTGAATTGAGTCTGTTTTGCCTGTGACAGTAATTGGTGAGTGATCTCTCTGCCCTTATCTCCATCAAGATGCCTTTCATTGTATTTTCTCTCCCCTGCCCAGCTGAGGAGGGGAGTGACAGAGCAGATTTGATGAGCACCTGGCCTCCAGCCAGGGTCAACCCGCCACAAGAGAGTAAGAGATTCATTTACATAAAAATCTGTTAATAAAACACAAGAACATGGATGAGGCTGGTTAGGTTACAGCTCCATCGGGGCAGAGACTGTCCAGTCACCAGAATTTTGACTTGGCCACCTGTATGTACAGCTCAATATGAACTCTATTAGTCAAATGTTACAGAATCACAGAACTGTAGAAGTTGGAAGGGACCTCGAAAGATCATCTAGTCCAACCCCCCTGCCAAGGCAGGACCACCTAGAGCACATCACTCAGGAACGTGTCCAGTCAGGTTTTGAATGTCCCCAGAGAAGGAGACTCCACAACCTCTCTGGGCAGCCTGTTCCAGTGCTCTGTCACCCTCACAGTGAAAAAGTTTTTCCTTATATTAACCCAGAACCTCCTATGCTCCAGCTTGCACCCGTTGCCCCTTGTCGTATCGTTTAATGACATAGAGAAGAGCCTGGGTCCATCTTCCTGACACTCGCCCTTAACATATTTATAAACATTGATGAGGTCACCCCTCAGCCTCCTCTTCTCCAAGCTAAAGAGACCCAGCTCCCTCAGCCTTTCCTCATAAGGGAGAGTTCCACTCCCTTGATCATCTTAGTGGCTCTGCGCTGGACTCTCTCTAGCAGTTCCCTGTCCTTCTTGAGCTGAGGGGCCCAGAACTGGACGCAATACTCCAGATGCGGCCTCACCAATGCAGAATAGAGGGGGAGGAGGACCTCCCTCGACCTACTGACCACACCCCTTCTAATGCACCCCAGGATGCCATTGGCCTTCCTGGCCACCAGGGCACATTGCTGGCTCATGGTCATCCCTCCATCCACCAGGACACCCAGGTCCCTTTCCCCTACGCTGCTCTCCAGCAGGTCAGTCCCCAACCTGTACCGGCACATGGGATTCTTCTTTCCCAGATGCAAGACCCTACACTTGCCCTTATTCACAGAATCACAGAATCACAGAATCACAAGGGTTGGAAGGGACCTCGAAAGATCATCTAGTCCAACCCCCCCTGCCAAGGCAGGGCCACCTACAGCATTGAATTTCATTAGGTTCCTCCCTGCCCAGGGAGTTTAAAATGTTAAACTCTTTATCAAAATTTTCACATAAAGCCCGGCTGTCAATTTTTTTTCGTTTGCTTTTTATATTATTTTTTAAGAAACGTGCTCTAGCCCAGGAATTACAGAGGGCCAGTAGTTGTCTTTTGTGCTTTCCTCTCAAAAAAACCCAGAAAAGACAATAACCCACCAAAATCCACCTTTTTAAGACCAGATAATTGATTAGACCATCTTCATGAGTGAATTTGCAACACTGAAGACAAAAATAAGTCATTCTATTAGATCACACCTTATTGAATGTTTATTGTTTTAATATAGATGCATTTTCCTAAGAGCATTGCTTATTTTCTTTCTTTTGTTCATGGGGACTGGAATGAACCAAAAATCATTATTTGCACATGCAGGATTAAATTGTTAGAGAACCAGGAGTGCCAGCTTGCTCCTAATTTCCCCTCCACCTCTGTGTGATGGGTGAGGTTAGGATCTGTCTCCTAGTGGGAGGAATGGAAGAGGGCAGGACAGAACAGGCAACAAATCAAAGATTTAAATCAGCAGAAGGCTGGACCCTTGGTATAACAGCGAGAAATACCCCAGACACTGTCCCAGAGGGCAGCTGCATGGCACAGAGCAGCTAATACATCTCCACGGCATTTCTCCAGTGTCCAGCAGAAGAGCTGGCTGCAGTAATTGGTATTGTCTTTCGGCTGTGCGCGTTGAGCCCCCCCTCTCTCTGCCCTACTGGAAATTCAAGAGGCAATCATGTATGCTGAGGAAGCTCCCAACAACTTGTCTGTTTCAAAATTATTTGGGTAAGACTGCTGGAAATCAGGGCTATGAGAAAGCCGAGAACAAGCTGGCAGTGAGGAGCACAGCTTACAAGGTGAAATTTCAGTTTTCTTTTCCAGCGTGTGCATGATCTAAATCCCTGCTACTCACAAAATAGTTACAAAAGATCTGCCCACATTTTGTCTTCTGTCAATAACAACAATGCAGAGAAAAGTTTTCACCCAGGTTCCTTTGTGGGATATTTTGTTTGGTTTTGAGCCTTTAAGTTCCCAGCCCCAATAAAGGCTGTAGGTGCCTAGCTGTCACTTGCATGTGCTGAAGACCTCATCCTTGCTCACGCCTACGCTCCTCACTTACGGGGCAGAACTCTTCTTACTTGCAAGGAAACAAAGACAGAATCGGGCTAATAATTTATGTTTCTCTTTTTGAAAAGAATTAATTTACCTGGAAATCGGTCATCTGCCACTGATGTGCAGCTTACATGGTACAAGCCATTGCAGTACGATGCCGGCTGATTAAACAATAATGAAACATAGGATTTGATAATCGTAATTCTCTTTGGGCAGAAGATACACCCAATCTCCTCTCCCTCACCCAGAATTTTGCATACATTAATGAAAGAGAAGCTGGCAGCATTTACGAGGCTAAGCCTAAGATAATTTTGCAGACCCCAGGATCTCTGCAGAACTGTCTTTGAGATGTTTTTTGGTATCTAAAAATGCCTCTCTATAGATCAATTGCTACCTCTTAGCTTAGCACTGTTGGAAATCTAATCAGTTTCATCACCAGTGATTCGAAATAGTATCTGACCTAGTTTGTAACACATAAGCCAAATTTTAACAGTGCAGCACAAAATTTATTTGCAGTTAAGCTTAAATGGTCAATGAAACAGCTTAAATAGCGTTGATCTTTATTTTCAATAGCATTTATTAACCTCATTGAAAGGCAGCCAACTCTTGTGGTTAAAATGGAGATTGGACAGCCTATGGCTGAAAGCTTGGCAACACTGACCACAGGCATGTCTCATAAAGCTACTCGGAAAATTAATTAATCATTTAATTATATGTCTTATTGTAAAATGTCTCCTTCATTTTAAAGTATATTCGGTCCGGTGTGAAGGAAGAATGTGAGCAGCTGGGTTTAGCTTGTGCCCAGTAACAAATCAGTGTAGCAGATCCACAGCCGGTGTCGGTTGCTGTTGCTCTCTTGATTTTTTAATGAAGCTGTAGCAATGTACACCGGCTGAGGAGCTGCTGGTGTTCTTCTGGGGCTTAGCAGAGAGCGTAATCCAAAAATACTAAATTCAGTCTTACAGGCCAATTATAACAAAATGGGTGAATTCATTCAATATGTTTTTGTAGAAAACCCTGCGAACTCAGGGAATCGATTATTTGCTTTTCTGATGCTAAAGAGTACAATACGCATGTTTTGTAGGAAATAAAATTGCAACATCGTAGCAACAATGCAAGACCTTCTAGGAGTGGAAAATGGTTTTATTTTAAATCTAAACTTCTTCCCACATCTTGGTTTTGGATATGCCTCTTTGTAACCTGACCATGATTATTTTCACCATCCTGTCCCACTTTGGCAGGTCACTGGGATTTACTCGCTGCCCTTTGCCTCCCCATCTGGGTGTCCTGCTAAGCTGTAGGTCCATACATGCTAGGATCTTGATGACCCGCTAATCTGGGTGCTATGAGTACATACCAGTCTTGTAACGGTGCTCCAGCTGGCACGCCCAGGTATTGCTGTTCACCCTCCATGCCTACTAATCTTAACATTTCTGTAACAATTCTCTCATACGGAGAATGCGCAGAATGTGCGTGTTTCGGTATACCTGTTATCCCTGTTTTATTTATCTGTTATATGTAATAGATAAATAAAACAGGGGCATACTGAAACTATCTGCGTGATTGTTATCTGACTCCACGCTTCAGAGGTTTAACAGATCTGGCCGTAGTGGTAGCCAGAATGTCGTGTCACATGTAAGATTCTTTTTTTTTTTTTCCCCCCCCCCCAAATAAAAGAAAGCAGAAAAAATAAATGATGAAAGAATTCCTAAACTTTCCTTAAAGGAAAAAGGGAAAATACTGTAGTTTCACTGGCTAGGACTGAATTTTGACATCCTGAAATGCTGACTTGTCCCTTCATTTGTGAAAGAAAACTTTATTTCCCACTTGCTACAACAACATAAACTATGTAACCCTTTTACCCTACTATTCCAAACACATATTACTCCACTTCTTACAGAAGGCGCACTGTTTGGAGTAGGTGTTAGTATCTTAGTGTTAATGTTACCCAAAAAGGAGTGATTGCTCTTTTTGTGGGTGTATGCTATAGTATATTGATATGGAAGACCAGACTTTATTCAAATAAATTTCTGTTCTCTTTAATTTTTAGGAATTACAAGATTTTGCTTTCAAATATTGTAAAGATGCCTCTGCAAACCAACAGCTGGCAATTCAGTTACAGGAGTTGCAGAGGCAATCTGCGAGTTAACTGCAGCACGTTATCATTAATGTCGTGTCTGCTTTTGCAAGGTGTTCCGTACTTTAAACACGTGCTGTATATGCAGTGCGTTACAGCCATTTCCCTCCTGTTATTTTTATCGAATCCTAGGCTAAATAGGCGTATAACACAGTACATAACTTGCTAATGTGACAATTAATGCCACCTCAGGGCTGAAGTAAATTGCAAAGGCTTTTTAAACTGGGAATACGCATTTTGTGCTAGTGTTAGGTTATTCCCTTTTTCTCTTGTCCTATTTTCTACCTTTTTTTCCCCTAATGTTGTCCTGTTTTTGCTGGGATAGAATCATAGAACTAATTTTCTGCACAGAAAAGCTGCATTTTAGACAGACTGCAGCACTTAATTCTGTGAGAACAAGGTCAATAAGACACTTTGATGTAGTTTATGGCCAGCTATGGAATGCAGGTTTCCACAGTGATCAAAGTCTTTAGCAGTTTTGAGATAGCCAGGTGCAGAAGCGAGGAGGGGAGAAAACCAGGGCACCTGCCCCGAGCTGGCCAACAGAGGTATTCCATACCATAAATTAGGAGATTCTCTGGGACAACCCTCTCTCTTTGATGGCTGCGGTCCCTGGAGGGTCTCACCCGCCATCCCGTCCCTGAGCCCCCCTCTGTGCTCCCAGCCCTGCCCTGCTGGATGCGGTGACTGTCGCGTTCTGGCTGGAGCTGCGCTGCTGGCTGTGTGCGGCATCAGCACTCACTGCTGAGAGGGGGCAGCTCGCCAGCCCTGTGTTGGCTGAGGGGAACCTGCTGTATTTTATACTAGTATTGGTGTTATTAAGATTTTTACTCTTTTATTAAATCTGTTTCTATTTCAACCCACAAGTTTCCTTTTCTTTCCCAATTTCCCCTCCTCACATGAAGGGGGGTGTGGGGCATTGGGAAATAACTGTCTAAACCACGACACCTAAGTAGTCCATCTTAAAGCCCTCTGGTGTATAACAATGAATTGCCTTGAGAGGAGGTAGTTGCTTAATGACTCTCAAAAATGCGTATTCTACACATGCAAGTGTCATTTTATTTGACTAAGCACTATCTGTGGCAAAAGATCCATAAATTCTCTCTGTATGCTCAAAACAAAAGGTAACTTTCAATGGCATTTTCAAGAAAAGTAAACTTTATTCAACCAGACTTATAAAAAGCTAGATCACTGTATCAAAAAAGAGAGAATATGATGAAATTTTATAGGCAACACATTTAGTTCTGTGAAATGTAAGAATAATTATATTTCGATACCTTTAAAATACAGTTCTGCCTAACTACAGTCCCTTCCATTAACTTTTTGGCTTTGTCTAGCAATATATTTGGCTTTGTCTAGCACAATATATTTCAAGATAAATTTCATGTCAGGTATAGTGTATTTTAAAACCAATACACAAAACAGTTTATATGGATGTTCATTAGTTGAGTACAAACCCCACAAAATGCTGACTCACAGCCCTTAATCTCTAGAATCCCTTAAGAATCCCTGCTTTGAAATTAGTTGCAGACTCTATCAATTATATCTGTTTAAATGGACAAATTTAATTACTACAGAAGAGCAATTGATTTTTAAATTACCACTGATTGCACAGTGGGTATCTCAGTGGGAAGACAGGTACATGCAGGCTCTCAAATGGAATCAATGTATTAATTAATCTACAGATTGACATACTCCATAGAAAGTTCCCCTTCTCTTTGCCTCCTTCCAGTAGATTCGTTTGTTTCAATTTAAAAGGAATTGCTGACGATCTAGAAGTGAAAAAGTCAAATGCAATATAAAATTGCCCACGCTGCGTACAACGCTGTGTAAGGTTTTGTTTCTGACTGTGCACATTCGATGCCATTTGCTAGCCTAGGTGGCCTCTGGGTGATAAAGCATCCCTTACAACACCGAAACATTAAACTCTGCAATATCCTGCCAAGGTATATGTATGTATGCAGGAGCGAAGCCGAAAATGATTCTAAGTAAAATGGAAATTAATTCCTTTCATGGAACCAGTAAAATGAGCATAAACAGAAAACAGAGCTGGAGAAAAATATCTCCTCAGTACTGTGTCCAGTACTGGGCTCCCCAGTACAAGAGAAGAGATGGACATACTGGAATGTGTCCAGCAAGAGCCACTAAGATGATTAAGGAGCATGTTATATGAGGAGAGGCTGAGAGAGCTGGGGCTGTTTAGCCTCAGGAAGAGAAGACTTAGTGGTGATCTTATCGATGTGTATAAATACATAATGGGAGGGAGTAAAGAAGTTGGAGCCAGATTTGTCTCGGTAGTGGCCGCTGAAAGGGCAAGAGACAAGAGACACAGATTGAAATGTAGGAAATTTCATCTAAACTTGAGAAAAAGAACTTTTTTGCTTTGACCGTGGTAAGACACTGGAAGAAGTTGCCCAGAGAAGTTGTGGAGTCTCTGTCCTTGGAGATATTTGGGACCCGGTTGAACCCGTCCCTGAGCTATCTGCTCTAGCTGACCTTGCTTGGTCTAGGGGCTTGGACTAGATAATCTCCAGAGGTGCCTTCCAGCCTCAGCGCCTCTGTGTTTCTGTGGATATTGTTAACATGCTTAACATGTAAGGGACCTGTTGCAAGGGTCTATTTCATTTTTAAAACTGCTTTCTAGTCATGAAGTGTGAAGGTTCTTATCTTCAGAGGTAGTTTGTTTCTGAGACCTATGTACTCAAGGAAGCACAAGCATCTGCCTGCCTACTAATATTGCTCTTTCAGAGTAAGACACTGAATCTGGCTATTTTATATTATACCTCCTTAAGCCTATGATTTCACTGAGAATCTTGATCTAAGTGTACAAAGGACTTGAATTTTCCTGCATTGACAGTAACTAACCTTTATAATATTTTCAGGGCAGAGCTTTATATTTGTCATTTATTTTTCTGGAGTTTTTTTGTTAAAGGTTTGAAGAGCTCTGGAACTTGTACAGGGGAGAAGAAAAGAATCCAAAGTTTGAGCAGATGGAGGCTTGAAAGACCAAAAGAACTAGCAATTAAACTGATTTATAGTTCTCTGGAACCACAGCTTTGGTTAAGGAGAATGCAATAGTCAAAATTACTGATGGACAGACCATTTTCTGTGTCACCACCTGGGAAACACTTGTCAATAATATTTGGAGCCAGTTATTTCTGGATGTGGTAGACAATACTGAATGATTACTGAATCAATTACAGCAGATTCTATTTAAGAATTGATTTACATCTGGTTTTGGCCAGATACACTAAAGAACAGTTGGTCATAAACCAGTTGGTCATAAACCAATCTTCTTCTAAGTGATCACATATAGAATCATAGAATCTTTAAGGTTGGAAAAGGCCTCTAAGATCATTGATTCCAACCATCAATCCAACACCACCATGCCTACTAAACCATGTCCCAAAGTGCCACGTCTATACACTTTTTGAACACCTCCAGGGATGGTGACTCCACCATCTCCCTGGGGAGCCTGTTCCAATGCTTGACCACTCTTTCAGTGAGGAAGTTTTTCCTAATATCCAATCTAAACCTCCCCTGGTGCATCTTGAGGCCATTTCCTCTTATCACTTGTTACTTGGAAGAAGAGACCAACAGCCACCTGGTTACAACTTCCTTTCCTGTATAGATTACATTTAGATTAACTGAAATATTAATAGAAGTTGATCTTTAGGTTTCAAAAGGAAGGATGAACTTTAAGAAATTAGGAGAATTAATTAATTAAATCAAAGAGTGGTCAACAAGGAAAGCTAAACTTCAGTGATGGGAAGTATAATGGTGAAATAAGAATTGCCAAAAGTCAAACGTTACTAGTTTTAAAAAAACATATAGCAAAATGTTCTTCAGCCACATAAGCTGAAGAGAACAGTAAACGAGATCCCTACGCACTGAAGATGAAGGAGCAATGAAGGGTAAATTATGTATGGTTCAAAATGTATTTGAATATTTTGCCTCAGTTTTCAATGTGGATCACAAGGCAGAAGAAAGGAAAGGGGGACTGAAAATCTGAAGTGGTGGCAAAGCTTGTAAAGCTTCATGTGGGTCACTTAGGAAAGCTGTATGTTTATTTTCCCAGAAGTATAATGGAAGTAGTATATGAAACACATGCCCACCTGTAACAGCAGGAAATTGGACTTGATGAGCCAAGAAATCCTTTCAATTTTTAAACTCCAGTGCTCCTGTATTGACTTGCACAAAACCTCCCACTCATCAATACAATTAGTTCTTTCTACACCACAGAGAATCTTGACAAATCAAATTATCTTGTTTTGTAATATAAATGTTTTCATTTAGATATGATCTTGTATTTTAGAAAGTACGGGCACACCATTACATGTAAATGTAGTGGGAGGCAGATGGTATAATTATCTGTCCTGGATAAATAATAATAATAAAGTTTTTTAAATTTTAAGATCAGGAGTTGACTAGCAATCTGGACTGATTCTTGCAAGCACCTGTCCACAGCCAGACCGCTGCATGTGTGTAGAGTCCTCTAAAACTTAGTAGAGCTCTCTGCAGGTGCAAGAATCTTCATCGTAAAGCTACTCTAAAAATCAGGAACTGAGTGTCTCACATAAAATTACAAGTAGCTCAAGTATTTCTGATAAATCAAGTAAGATGTTGAAATTTAATAGATGTGCTTAACGTCATTCAAAGTCATATTGCTTCAACTTTAAAAAAAAAACCTTTTTGCTTAACGTAAGTAATAAAAACAATTAAAAAAAGAAAGAAAATTTATTAATTTTAGACACCCTCAAAGTCCTTCAGTTATCATAATATACTATGGGAACTCATGTCAGCCTATACATTAACATCTGTGTCCTCTACTACTCCAGAATTTTCATGAGAGCGTAACACCTTTCCACTTAATTACCAGCCTGCAGCTGTCTACTACCCTTTGCATTTGAGAGCTCGAAAATGCCAATTCTTTAGGGTTCCATCCCTCCCTTCCACAAACTGTCTACCTTTTACCATATGTTATTGAAGTTGTCAGCTTTCTATCTGTAGTTTGAGTATTCTTGAAGCCCTTTAAGCAAAAGGATGTAACTTGGATGTCTGGTCAATCCTAAGAGCTCTGTGTGATCCAAGATCCTTTTGAAATCTGGAAGCAGTCATATTTCCTTCTTTGGCAATCTGAATTTCATCTGTTCACAAACCCTGTCAAACCTTGCCCTAGTGGGGATGTTGGGGCTTTTCTAGGACAAAGTCCAAACTACTTTGTTTGATTGACATCAATCATCTGACATCACTGCACAGATCGATGGCATAAGCAAGCTGCCAGGTTTAGGCATGAAGTTCCAGGACCTGTCTTCACATAAAATACATCCTTGAGTGAGCTATAAGAAGCAGCTTCGCTGCTAGTAGTACTGAGTGGGTTGCCCAGAGCTAACCCTGAAAGCTTTCCAGTAGTCGAACAGTATGGATAAGTGACATGTTCGGCTTCAAAACTGACACTGAGACTGGTTCTGCCCAGGAGTGTGATCAGTGGTGTATAGGTACGTATGGGTTTCACACAGAAATTCTGATGCATTCCTTAGTTTTTAACTTCTTTTGCTTTATCTTTTAGTCAGAAAGCAAATAATATTCTGAAAAAAACTTCCTGGGCTCTGTGGTCTAAGTTTAGTAACTTTCCATCCAAACTCTTGTTTCAGTAAGTCAAAAGCTGAAGGTGAAACTTCAGCCAATGACTAGATGAAGAAGTAGACAATCTGAGCACCAAAAAGTCACCTGGGAGAGACCAATACAATATTAGAAAGATTGGAAACCAAACCACCATCCCAAAGAGAAGATTTCCTTTCTGTTACAGAATGCTGACAACTGGAGTGGAAGGAAGATGGTTCCATGTATCCCATTACTTGCCTTAGTACATTTTGGGAACCTAATGACCACAACCCAACAGAACCTCTTATGTTTCACCCAGGATTATGAGTTAGAGAAGAGGCACTCACTCGGTAGTCGCAAACATCTTTATTTCAAGATGAGTGAATGATTAACTGAGAACACATTGCCATAGTTACCTGCTGATCAGCAGGAGTCGGAGGTGGCCAATTCACAACAATTTCACTGCTCTTAACCGTGGTCCTCCACCATCCTGTATTTTTATCTGAATGGACTATAGGATTCCTGTTAGTCCTGCTTAATGTTTGCTGAGCAACGTCTTCATTTGTGTCTTCAGAATGCCACAGCACAACTTTGGATATTTTTTCAGGAGCCTATCTATATTAATCACAACAAAACATAAAAGTGTTCTCAGTGTTTTCTCCATGCCACCCAACAGTATTTTGAAAAAGAAAATGTTTAAAGTAAGAACAACAAACAAACAAACAAAAAAAAAATGATAGACTGAAACAAGAGAAGTTATAGGCAGTACTTAGTTTCACTCCTGGTCTGAAACTGTACGGTTTTCTGAGAGGGATCCAACAGTGCATGAGGTGATAAATCCTGCAATACATGCAGTACACAGCAGAGCAGCATAATGCATGACCATGGTGTTCAGCACCTTTTTTAAGACACTGCAGTGCAGTGTGGTCACAACAACGCAAAGGAAAGATGTTTAGATGTGTCTGTATGGGTACAGTGGAGTGGGAGCTGGTGTCTAACCCTCAGAAATCATCTAACCCTCAGAAAAAAAAAAAAGTGGCTGTAACCATAGAAAAGCCCCAAACTCAAAACTTGGGACACTATTTTGATGCATGCAAGTGAGGCAGAGAACACATTTGTGAACTGTCTCACAGAATGAAATGTTGTTCTCTTCGGTCTGGGTGTTGCAGCTTCTCGACAGGTTCACTTCTAGAGCTGAGAGAGGAGAGGGATGTGCAAAGAAAATGTGTACTGCAGGACAACTTGCTGGACTGCTTCAGCATCATGGTCAGCAGCATTTACAAAAAAATCCAATGCTGAAAACTGTGTAATGTATTTTATTCTTTAAACTTACCAAATACATATGACAAACAGCATCAGTTAATCCTGATTTATTTTGCTTGCGTGTTGTTGTTATCTACTTCCCTGCTGTAGAGCCAGCTTGTTACGATGTACTTAATGGATGAGATAAAATTATTTTTAAATTTGATTATACCCTTTGTATTGAAGCGGTAACGTTGTGTTAGCACTTTCAGGGTTTATGTCACAGCCATAAAAATGTGCTTCTGATCTAGTCTGGCTACCCAAGATTGCTGTCTAAGGAATAATTAAATTATGCATAATTAAAATATAATTTTATGTGCATTTCCATACATTGGAACTTAGTTAATAAAGATTTTTAGTACCTAGATTAAAGGCTGCCTAGTGCTCTTTTGTTTACAACCCCCTATCTTTTTTTCCTCTGCATCTCCTTCTATACTCAGCTGCTAGAACTTTTCAAGTATCATTATCTCCAAGAAGATTCCAGTTATGTACTGAAAAGAAAAATTAAATTAAAAGAAACTTCATATATTGCTGAATATTCCGATATGTAATCATGGATTCCTTTTAAAAAAGGGAGAGGTGAAGTACTGCATTAGTTTGCATTCTAAGGATTATGAAATTATAATGATACTATCAGGAAATGTTTTTGTATAAATTTAATTAGTAATATAGAGCCTTTATTCTTCATTTTCTTACATATTATAAAGTCACCAAAATTAATGCAAAGCATACGTAAGTGGAACTGCTCAAGAACTGCCGTCTATCAGTTTTAATGCAACCTTTTTTTGTGAAGTTATCTCATGCCAAGCATGTGTTTTCCTGACCAAAACTGGGAGGTGAGACTGCCCCCTCCCCGGACAAACAAATAGCTAAGGCATTCACAGGGGGTGGGGAGAATCCCAGTCCAGGTCTGTGCTCTGAATGTGGTGAAACTGGAATTTAAACCCATGTGTATGTATCTGAGGTGTGCCTGAGGCATGAGGCTGCTGAGTGTCGCTGTTTTGCTAGTTAAAAAAAACAAAACCAAAACACCTCACAGTTCACCTGCTTTACCGTAGAATCGGAAATTTCCTGAAATCTACCCCGCTCTAGGTGTACGTACCGGCTGTTGTCAGCACAAATTAAAGCACTGTAGTCCCATAAAGTATTGTGCCATGTTTGCACAGGTAGAAATGGTCACCCATAATGGGAAGCAGCAGAAAGGCTGCCTCTGGAAGTGGTCAAACCTGCTTCAGGTGTGCACTGCATCTAGTCAGACCTAAGAAACCAGGCAGGGGATTTAATGTCACTGAGAGGATATATTAACATTTAAAAAATAACGAAAATTTAGATGCCAGTGTATGCAAATAGTTCAAAGAGTACATCAACAATCTCATGTTGTCTGAATACGTGCTCAACACACTGCACTCAAAAATCAGTTGTCAGGGAATTCATCGACAATACTGGCTTGAAAATTTTACATCTAAAATGTATTAAAGCTCTTCCTCATCTCAAAATAGAATGCATATAAGCCAAGACTTGTCAGTGGGCCACGTCTTGTGCTGTGCCTAGACTGGCTGTGATATTGTTTATGTCTATGAAGTAGACGATGAATGCGCTTTTTGTCTTAGTGATGAATCTGCTGCCTTATGGTTAGTGAGAAAGATTCAGGTAAAGCATCTGGAATTTCTGTCTGTAAGGTGAACCCTTATCTGTAGAGACCTATCCAAGCAAAGATGGGTGTTCCAGGATACCGTGGTTTCTAGGACAGCTTGTTATGTGGAAACAGAGTGAGATGAGGAAGATCTAAACTGAAGACCTCATTTTTCTTATTTTATTCTCTTTTTTTTTGCCTTTTCTCCCTCCATTTTCATTAGGAGTCATCCATAAGCCTTATTCTTCCAATTTTTGGGCCATGTTTGCAGCCTTCTCCACAGGATAAATTAGCCAACCCACCTTCTCCATGGAAAAAAGAATAAAAAGAAATGTTGGTTCAGTTTATCAATTTTGATCAGAAATTCAAGTGGGAGAAAAATGAGGAAGATCAAACTGTCTGTCAATATTCATTGAACTTTAGGGCGGACCCTTTAGTAATGAAGAAGCCAAACTTCCCCTGTACCTAAAATACAGTCTTCTCAAGACTAGATTTCAGTTAGCTTAAAGCAGCATAAACATATCAAGTCTCCATACAAACTCACTTTCAACATATAGCTATTAAAAGGTATGATGAAAACAGTGACCTGAGAATTTTGAAGACCTCTGGCATAGTACTTCAGTTACAAATGAAGATATTGTGGGAAGTATGGGGAACTTGGGAAACCGCTTGGGGTTAATATTCCAATAAAGAACGTGAAAGATTAGTCTGAAATTAAAGGCACTTTTCATATCCGTAGTATAATTGAAGCAAGGACAACAGTTGGTGTTACATGTCACTCACTTTTTAGACATGTCACAGCTGTCCACGTGCTTGCCACATCACCCTGTTCAATTTTTAGAGTTTTTAATATGAATATCAATCCTTCTTTTCATAAAAGTAACCTATAAATGCCAGGAATCCCTTAGGAGTTTTCTCAGACTTTATTTAATGCCCCACAAGAAAGGATGTAAAAGAGACCTTTCTTTTGTAAAGTGATCCTATAATTCTGTTCCATATCCATCATTTTCAAGGCCAAGTAATCATATTTAATGGATCCTAAATTACTTTCTGTCAGGCAAGGATTCCCTTGGCAATATTAACCAGTACAGAGGACTGACACTTGGAGGACTGAAACTAAGAGGTTTTTTTATTGCAAGCATCTTACGAGTACGTAGGCAGGGGTGGTGCCCGCTAGCCCTGCAGTAGGTAAGGGTCAGTGTTTCCATTTTGACCTGTGTTTTCCATGGGTTTTAGCTTGCCTATAAATACTCACATTGGTTTCTGCCAAAAAGCAATGCCTAAGGTGACCTGCAAAGGATTTTTATCCTTTGCTGTGTTCATCTTCTCTTTTTTTTTTTGGGG
>VWZZ01005698.1:61196-77635 GCA_013399095.1 Psophia crepitans
GTGGCGGTGGCGGGGGGGGTGCGGCGGGGCGGGTGGGGGATGTGATTTGGGTAGTGCTAAGCCTGGATTTCTTATGGCATATAAATATGTTGCCATGGAGCAGCAGAAGCAGGATGCTCTGTAAGGGAAGGTGAGCCAGGAGCCGAGGGTACCCCAAGGCAGGTGCGGGGCTGTGATTGCACTGACATGGGTCCAGCCCCATAGTACCCAAAGAAGAGTAGAACATGTCTGGTGACGGTAATGAGGGTTGGCCAACAGTCCAGGGTTTGCCAGACAAATCTGTAGTGGTGAGAACGGTGCAAGTCCAAGCTGGAAGTGAAATCAGTGGGTCAGGGTCAGGTCTGGATCAGTGGGGTACATGGCCAGGCATGGGCAGGGACCACTGGCAGATGCCAAGGGCAAGGGTTTGAAAGCAGCTTACGAGCAACGGGGGAGGCAACCATCCCCTTTCTTACAACTCTTTCGCACGCAACTCTTCTCAACAGCCTGGACCCAGATGATGCAGCTGCACTGTGTCTGCGTTGACTTGAAAACAGACAGCCAAACCCCTTGGAGCAGGGGCATGGGGCTGCACTCAGGGTACTGGTAAATATCTGCCATTTTTTCCTACCTCAGTTTTCATTATTGTTTCCATATCTATTAGCTTTTCCTGCTGAAATGTTTAAGAATCCAGATGAGCAGTGTCGCATCTAGTCTTACATGTTAAGTGGAGGTTTATGTAGAGGGAAGGTTGCTGTGCTGTGTGAGAGGTGGCTGGGAAGGAATCCACTCCAAGAAGCACCTAGAATTTTATGTGGAGAGCTTTCACCAGTTCAGAAGTTATGGCATTGATATTTTAACAATGACACTCTTTCCTCTAGTGTTCAGCAGACATTTAAGTCCATCAAATATTTAATAAAAGCTCCTTAAACTCATCAGTCAAACATTATCAAAACAATTTCCGTCTCAGTTTTTTTCAGTAGAGAATGCTGCTGGAGATTTCAGGCTGTGAAAGCATGGGGTTGTATGGCCTGGACTGGGTTTGATAAGAAGTACATTATTTTCTGTGGTGTCAAATCGAAAATAATTTATTTGTTATAGCTATTGTATAATTTACTCCAGCAGCAATGAGGAAGGGATCTGCTCTGCATTACTGGAATGAAGGATCGATAATGGGATACACTGAAAACTTAGTGTTGCCAATCTGTTTGTTAATATGATGTACTTTAAGGAGCTGAGTAACGTTTCTTGGTTTGTTTGCTAAGGACTTCTTTTTCACTACAGATTAGCCATTTAAAGGCTGATCTTGCTCATGTATGTAATTGGTTACAAAAGTGGAGTAAATGGTATTCAATCTGATGGGAAATGTCATTCATTTTTTGAATGGTCATTTCATGGTCAAGTACAGAGGAAAATACAACTTTTAGGCTTCCTCTGTCCATCAGTTTATTTCTGTTAAATGGAGAGAACAAATCTTTTCTTGATCAAAATACACTTTAAAATAAAATTTATGGTGACTTGTGAAGTGCTGAAACACCATGATACTTAGTGTCACATAATGCCTATGAGCAAACATTCCTGCTACCTGGAGACAGTACAATAGCTTCAGTCGATTCTCCCAGAAACACGTTCCTCAGACATATCTACAGGGGGTGGTACTAAGTTTCAAGCCAAAGAATTTCCAATACTTCTGCATTCAAAGGTTTTTCTGTATCCTTTCCATAACAAACTAAATACCCAATAAAGATCCTTCCCATCTGCCAAATATCAGTCACGTTTTATCAAAAGGTTCATCCTCCATTTTTCTTTTACATTTTCTGCTAATTTTTATTCTTTTCTACTCACAATCAAGCTCCCACCCTAGTATCTGATAACTGCTTTACATAGATCCTACAGAATATATCAGAATTGTACAGATAGCCCTAGGAATCTAAACATCAGCTGATCAAGGACTTTGAATGGAAAAAGTTTTTCCCATCATCCCAAACCACTGGAAAATATTGTTCCCTGAAAGGAATATTATTTCACTGAGATTTTTTTTTCTTTTCTTGAGACTGAAAGAGAGGTTTCCCAATATTAATCTACAGCTGAGTGTCTGAAACAGTGATATGAACATGATGCAGATCCATAGATGCCTATGGATCTAGGCATAACAAGAAAATAAGATTTCAAAATGCCACATGGAGTGCATGAAGAGAATTTGGGTATCTGGAATTTATCAGACTATTTTTTTTCAAGTATTCAAGTAGAAACAGTTCTGTTGACTGGATTACATGAAAGAGTGAGAGCAATTAACTTATTTCAAGATTTTTATTGGGAGACAGGAGTAGGTGAAGATAGTAGGATCAGTTGTGAAAGCAGCTGAAGGAGGGATTATGAATTTGGATAGTCATAGGGGAAGAAAAGGGGGCTAAAATGAAGCTGGCCCACACCAATATATCTCACAAACAACCTAGGTTTCCTTAGAGTCAGGACAAAAAAGACAATAGGCAATCATTAACGCAAGAGAAATAGCTCAAAAATTTTCTGTGAAACAAATTCTCTTAATATGTATACTTTCCTTGAAGATTTACATGAAGTCTTCTGGAGTCTTCAATCATCCATACTTCTGGATGATTGAGTATATAGGCGTTGGGTGGGGAAGACATTCAAATCTGGGTTTTTTTCTGACACGGAGTGGCCAGGGAATACTACTCTCTGTTGAATGCAAGAGGCAAAAACTGTATATCTGACTTTCATGCCCTAACCAGCAGGAAATGGGCTTCTTTATGGGAATTTCAGCTCCATTACAGTTTTCAAAAGTCTTTTACTCATTCCAAATGGAAAGGACAACAAATGTAAAAAATTGCTACAGAAAGAGGAATTACTGCTATCTATTCAGCTATACCTTCTTCAGCCCTGCATATACCACTTTTGGCACTTTAAAGCACAATCCATTTCATACACATTTTCCAGAAGAAAATCAATATGAAACTCTAATCTGAGCTATAAGTAGTTGCTACAGTGAGCAAAAAAAGTTTGATACACTGAACTGCTCAACCAAATAAATAATTTAGATAAGTGAGTCAATGGTGCTGAAAAGTAAGTCTTCATTAATGGACATCACTGAGAGAGCAAAGAAAGCAAAATGAATCATCAGTCCATTGCCTTTAATAATATGATTAAAGAAAGAAGGTGCTGAATTATTAAGAATGGTGGGGATGGAAAAGAAAAAGAGCAAAAAACCATAAAGGGCACCAGTTTGCAGAATGATGATGAACTCTTGCTATTTTGAAGGGGTTTGTTTTTCTTTTAATTTTGTGACTCTGAGAGCTGACAATTATTTAGGCCTTGATTCTCCACCAACAAAGTCAGAGCCATTTTCTTCCTCTCAGTTTCATAGAAATCAACGATTTATGTGATTTACATATAAAAGTGGATTAGTCACTGAATCTGGAGGAGGCCCCTGAAGTAGTATTAAAATCAAGTCCTGTTCCTTCTGAGGTTAACAGCAAAACTCAGGCAGACCCTAATGAGGACAGAAACAACCTCCAGGATTTTGAAGCTATGACAAGAAAGTAACTTATATAGGTTTTCTTTTTACAGAGAAGTAAGGAATGAATACACAAAATTTAATTCCATGAAAGAAGAATATTTTAGGATAATAGTAGTATGCTTTGAATCCACCTTCCAAATAATCACACAAAGCCAATTCCTTCTGATACCTTGCACTGCTTCCACAAAAGGCTGGCTTTATGGCCCCTTTTTATTCAGCTATTCAGCTGTGTACTGTTCTTTGTAGACAAGCTTATAATGTACACTTCAATGGGATGTACAGTTCAAAGATTTCTCGTATGCTGGACTGGCTTTTCTCTCACAAATGGTCTGATTCAGCTCTCTGGGTATAGAATCCCTAAGTAATTACACATTTGGATTTAGTTTTAGATTTGCAACTCTTCAAAAAAAATTGTTAAAAGGTAAGTCCTTCTCCATGACATCTGTGCATAAAGATTTGTCAGATTCACTTGGTTATCTAAGTACGTGCTTTTTACATGCCATTAAAGCATGATGAAAGGGTATGCTGGGGATTCTATATTTTAATTCGATTTGATCAGTTGTTAACTTTTATTTCTTCTGAATTGGACATTCTAATAGCAAGGATAACCTCATCTGGTGTATTATAGAGACCTCTGTTATTATTATTATTAAATTCCATGACATAAAAGACATAGATTTAGTTTAGTTTAGTTTATTCTTATAATTTTACTTCACTAGATTTACATTTACATGCTAGTCTTTGCTGCCTAACCATCTAGCTGTAATGCTATAACCTCTGTCCTTACTCCTTTTCCAGCTGCCCTATGTTTTAGGGGTTTTGGTTGGGTTTTTTTTTTTTCATTTTGTTACATCATGTCTAAATTGGATTGTCAGCTATGAAAAACAGAGAGAATTCTGCATGGTTTTGGTATGATAATAACATCACCACCACCACTAACAACAACAACAACTGAACTCTGCTCCCACTCATAAAACCTCCTGCACCCCCCTGCCCTGTATTGAAAGCATGTATTGTAAATTGGCTGAAAAAATGGCAGAAGCTGACTGCAGAAGGAAGTGAAGAATATGGTCACCAGCAGATGTGGTCAATGTATGGCCAGCACATCAGCATCCTTCATCACCTGATATGCACAGTGTTCTGCAGTATAAATTATCATCAGAATGAATAGCAATGGAGGAGTTGGGTAGGCATCTACTGCTTACTATTTCTTCCTATGCAGGAAGCAGTGACCCACCAGATGAAGCTGATGACACTGCCATGAGAACAAACAAAAGGATGTGGTTTGCTTGTTTTAACAAGTGGCTTATGTAGAAAGGACAATGGATGAAAAATAGTATTTCAGGTAGTTAAAAGCATGGAGATCCTGTCCCTGACTGGCCCCAGCAGATTTTATTTCCAGGTACATCAGAAGAAGGATGTACCCCACAGTAGTTTCTCTTTCCTTTTCTCCATCTTCTTCACTGGTTGCATATGTGACCATGAGGTTCCAAGTCCCTGATGAGTCACATTGACCCAGTCTCCCTGAATCATTTCATGCCAACTAAATATGGGTTCTCCGGCTGATTTCTTTTTCCTAAAGTATGAGAAGTACAAAACCCTCCAAGATATAACTGAGTGGCAGATGTGCATAAATCCACACAGAAGATTTAGAGCTCTTATGTTATGTATTTGCCACTGTTAGTAGAAATCGGCTAAATAAATTCTCCTCTGTCACTGTGGCATTTCTGGCTTGTTTCCATATTGGCAAACTGTCTTCACTGTCTGGCTCAGAAGCTTTCCCCAGTGTTTATGTTCTCTCTGAGATACTTAACCCATTGCATGGTAAGTTTTAGAGAGTGTTCAGACCTTGGATTCCTTTATATCAGATTGACTTTAATATAGCTCACTGGACTTAGTTGCAACCACTAAAAAGGCTTTGGGGATACATATTTCTAATTTTTCTCTCTTGCCTTTTTCCTGTGTCTCCTCACACCTAGTATTTTATGTGGTTGCACCACTGCAGCTGGTTACAGTGAATTCCAGCATGTTAGTGATTGTATGAAATCAGCTCGTTGGCCAGTAAGGCCCAGGTTGTAAAGCACAGACTGAGTAAATCTTCTTATACCTGCACTTTCACTTTGTGAAACTTCAGTGAAATTAATAATAATAATAATAACAACAACAACAACAACACATCTGTCTACTTCAAAGATACAGTAAGGATTCAGTGACAATAGTAGTTTTCAACCTACTACATTTTTGTACTTATGAAAGAGAACAGTATCGTGACAGACATCGGTATGGTTACACTTACCAGCAAACATGAAGGCGAAAAGAACGGCTAATTGAGACTGACATAAAAACCCCCACTAACATGCCCTATTCAGAAATGTCTAAACCAGTTAAATCCACAAGTGGTATGTGTTGGTTTCACCCAACTCAGGTGAGGAAGAGTAAAAAGTGGAGAAACAGAGAGCTATGATAAAGAGGATCACCAGGCACTCAATTATTTGTGTTGTGCCATCTCTGCCTTTCTCCTGAAAAAGAACTTTTGACAAAGGGACTTCACAAGCAATGTGTAGTTGGACATAACACACTTCTAATTAAATATATTACAATGAAAGATGATTTAATTTGTGCACTTTGGGGACATTTTCCTGTATCTAATAAAAACATGACCTCAGCAGTAATGTTACAGACACTTTCTGATTTTCCTTTGGCAGATCCCTCCCTTACAGGAATAATCATTTGCCTAGAAGTGTGGCTCTTAGCTGAAATATGTCAAGACTTCTGCTTGTGTGTATAACAGTCACTGGATCGATGTTTCAGGAGTAGTAACACCCTTCTAGTGATTCTGAAAGTAGACCTTGCCCTAATATTTCATTGTGGACTCCAGAGAATGATGATGACCAGTCAGTGGTTAGTCAGGTATTGGAGGCTGCTGCTGACCAGCACCCCAAACTGAAGGTAGTAAATATCTTCAGGATCCTATCTGAAAGAAACATCTTGGCCTCTGCAGTCAGGCGATGTATTGTAGAAAGTTCAGAAAAGTGCCTATGGGCAGCTGTGGGTCTGGTGATAAAAGGCTTGAAGTACTGAATCTCTGACCATCTTTTAAAGTCTTTAGTTATCCTGTGGGCTTGAAGACCAATAGAAAGTCATCTGAATCTATGAATAAACAGCAGACCCAGTTTTTCTGAATTAATATCTCTTAGGGGTAATCTTATTTATACACACTAGGCTCTACATTAAACAAAAGATAATTCAGAAGGGGAGGTGTTTGAGGGGCTCCAGCAACTGCAGTTTCTGTAACTTCTGCAACCTCAGAGCCAGCTCATCCAAAATTAAAACTCTCTGGTTGTCAACTTCATCATTTCACCCAAGGGAAAGCTGACAGCTTCTAGATAATCTGTTAAGTCCTCCTTTAGAGAGCACTCTCCCCCAAAGCCTGATGTGCGGTTTTTTGGCAGTTTCAGGTGAATCAAAACTTGGACACAAAGCAGTCTCCATTAGCTCTTCTCACCAAGTATTTTATTAAATTCTAACAGCCTGGGTTTCCCACAGCTGATGATCCAAGATAACATTTCTTCTATAATATTTGATTTAAAAAAAAAAACAAAACCAAAACAACCATCTTTGCATAACCTTACTGGGTTTACATGATTTGGTGAGCTCTGTACAGTAACGTTTTTTTACTTTGTCTGTCTACAGTGATAAAAATGAGCCTCTGTGTCATATGGATTCAGCTTTTTTCATTTTAATCAGATGCCCATCAAATGCAGGCAAGGCATAACAAATATTCATGACAAAAAAGCAATAATCTAAGACTCTGAATTACTTTAGCAATTCCAAATGCTCTCTGGAAAACAGGGATGCAGCTGGAATCATAATTGAGGCCTGGTTCATCACATCCGTATTACTGACCGGAAAAATGTTTTAGAACATAGCTTCCAAGGATGTGAGCGTGAATGTGTGCCTGTATGCGTGTCTGTGTGTGCATGCACATGTGTGTGTGTTGAGGATGGGGAAGTATTAATCTGTTGTAAAAAGCCTTCTGATTCCTTTAAGGAAAAGCTGATGTATAGCAAACTACAGGCAAACCTAGGCAAAAAAGTGGAAAACACCCGTTAAACTATTATTGGACAAATTCTTATAATGTTGTTAGTCTTGCAATGTAGGACATGATTTCCACACTGTGTTTTCCTAAATCAAGATTTTCAAGATCCGTAGTATTTTGCAATGTGAACAAACTTTTATGAAAGAAGAAAAAGTCTATGAACTGTGAGACTGCACCCCCTGTGACCCTTCCTGTCCTTCTCATTGCAGGCTAGATATTAATGCTGTACTTTGAATATATGAGACTGCTTAAATTACACTGAGCCCTCCACGGGAATGTTAAACAGAGAACCTGTTAACATAACATTTATCAGCGCACACACTGGCAGAAACAGTCTCAGAGATTTTGAATAAATCACAAAGCTGTTTCCATCTCCTCATTTTTACTTTTTTTTAGAAAACAATCTATATGGACACATGACTGTCTTAAGTGATTCGTGGTAAAAATTTTATAAATGTCAGATTAATAGCAGGACTTACATGTTCCAGTAAAACTCTACAATGTGATCAATTTGGCACTCACTATTTATAAATATTTTATAGTATTTATATTTAGTCACTATGTAAGACAATAGTAGCTAAGCTGTGCCTGTTCCAGACAAAGCTGAAAGAGTTTGGAGCTGTTCCATCATCCAATATTATAGTAATTTCCATCTTTGGAATCTGTCTCTATTGGAATAAAACTGTCCACTCATGCTGTGCAACAATATTTTCTCAAATGTGTATCAACTCTTTTGGAGACCTGTTAATTTATATTCTACATATTGAAGTGCTTTTCCAGAGGGAGGATGTTGGAAAAGGCTGGAGAGGAAGGAAAAGAACTTTGTCCAAATATTTCACAATTTACTCCAAATCCAGTTAAGTGCTGAGTCCTTGTCAGCTTTCGTGACTATATTTCAGCCCTCATTTCAAAACATAAGCTGTTCCAATCCCTGCAGAAGTCCCTGCTGGTTGGTACCTCTTACTCCACCTTTGATCAAGTCACGCACGGTCACTCCAAGCCATCAGGCAGCCTTCATTTCCTCTAAGAACCCACGCAGATCAGGCCTGGTGGGGCTGCTGCAATACAGAAATCACAGCTTTTGGGTTGGGGTTTTTTTTTTGCAGAGTATACTGATTTAAATCCCTCCCCTAACATAACTCGTGCTTTGTAAGACAGCTTCAGTTATAAGTCTCCATTTCTGCCTCTGGGAATAAAGGCTATATAATTTCTAACAAAATACTGTTAAAATTTGATGTTAGAAAAAAAAAATACATAACCAACCAAAAGTATTTTCTGAACCTCCTTTAAATCTTGCTAGCAAGGCAGTGCAAACCCTCTTAATCATTTATGTGTTGCCCAAAACTAGAAGGAAGTCAGAAGTCCTGGAATCCACAATGGTGTCCTAGAACCGTGTGAAGCTCTAAGGAAGTAGTAGCTATTTTGTGATGTCTTTGGAGCCCATTTTCCAACCCTGCCAGGCAGCTGTAGATCAGACACTGTACATACATCAGAGCTTTACAGGGAATTGCTGGTAGGTCACTGATATGCAAAGCTAACCTTTAATTGTCTTCAAATGTTTCAGGATCATTTAAATTGCAATTCTACAGGGAAAGGAAGATGGAAGTGTGAAATAAAGAGGCTATGGGCCTGATTCATGAAAAAGTTACAGACCATTTACATAGAAAAGGAATGCATGAAAATCCTTTACAGTGTGCCTATGTGATTTATTAAATTCCTTTTCCCTGTGTAATCGGTTAACTGCACTTGAAAGGTGTGGAATCCAGAGAGGAGAGGAAAAGGCTGAAGAAAATGAGGTAGCTTGCTCAAGATTTGTGCCCAGTAAACAGAGGTAACTGTGGTGAACATTTTTGAGGTTCAGTAGCCTGTCTTCAAAGCACTCATTGATGATGAGCTCCTGAGTGCTCAAAGTTCTACACTGGAACAGGAAGTACTGCTATACTGGAACATAAAAAATGATGTTATGTTAGGGTTTTTTATTTTGTTGATGGTGTTTTTATAATAACCTCAGTATATTAAAAACCTGGGACTAGCAAAATTGCAATTTTGAACTTTGTAGTCAAAAGAAGATCCACCAGGGCTAATTTGGTATGGCTGAAAATATTTTCTCCTACTTATGGTTCTTTCTTCACCATCTTTTCTTTGTCTGCCATCAAAGCACTTATGTTAGACACAGTTTCACCAAGGGGGAGAGATTTCCCCTCTTGCTCCCCTATTAGCAATGGCCTGTGGCAGGCTAATAATTTCTTGCTCATTTTCCTCTGTGTCTTCATTCAAACTGGAACTATGTCATCTGTGGCCCCCAAAAATGCTTGTTGACTGTGTCTTACAGATCAGGGTTCAGGATCAGAGACCAGCATTCAGGAAGGGATAGTTTCATTGACTACCTACCAATAGCTTCTAAGTGTAGCTTACAGTAAATGAAAACATATAATGAGAAGATTGAAGAGTGGAACCAGGAATATGTTCTGAATATGCAAAGTAGGATCCTGCAGTTAGTTACGATTCATTAACATTTTAAGTGGGGATTTCCTTACTCGCATTACAGACTAAATTGTTTACCATCACATTAGATAAAACATTATCTCTGTCCCAAGGCAGGTTATGAGCAGACAAGCCACTGAAGTGCAGGGCTGGAGAAATGATAGCAGACCTTATCAAAATGTTCATGAGACTAGAACTCCTTTCAGCTGTCCACGAGTGAAAACTCGAATGGCTAAGGAAAATGTAAGAGAGTAGGGAAAAGGAAAGGGAGAATTAGAAATACAAAAAGTTATTTGAGAAATAGATAACAAAGACAAGGGAGTCTGGAGGGTTTCTTTATTTGAAAACAAAGAAAGGAAAACAGGAAGTTTTTTGTAGGAAAACTTTGGAGAAGGAGGAAGAACGAAAAAATCTTCAAGCATCTCTTACCTCTAAAGTTATTGCTGAACTCTAAAACTATATGAGACGGCAAGGCAAGATATTCAGCCAATATGGAGAAGAACAGAACCTGGATCAATCTATATTACCATGAGCTGTGCTGGAGTCCAAAAGAAGAGGATAAGCTCAATAACCTGTGTGGCCTGAAGGGTATACAGGATGTGCAGTACAATCAAATCTGGAGATGTCCTGCGATGTGTGGCAGAAATTGAACAAGTATGTAAGAAAAATATGAGAGAGTGAATTGAGATATGTGGGTTGAGCTGGCATGAAGGTAGAATGAATTTCTGCACATATCAAACAAATGCTTCGGTTGTATTTATGATTTAGAAGACGAAAAAGGAGCTTTTTTTTACCATTGTTTTGCTTAGCAACAGCAACAAAAAAGAGTACTCAGCTGGATTGTCAGTTGCTCAGCTCATTAAAATATTAAGAGTGAACACATCTCAGCAGAGCTCTGAGCCTGCAGAGCTGCCAAAATCAGCTTCCTAATACCCAGAGAAAGAGTGCTGAGAGTTCTTTTAATTTTCTCTTTTCCCCTTTATTGTCATCAGTCTTGAAGCAGACTGCTTCCCACCATTAGTTTTCACTAGCTGCTTTTCTTGTGTCTCAAGTAAAGAGTCCTGGAGCACCATGTTCTGAGGCTTCTTCAGCAAATAATACAGTTCAAGGTCTGTCCCAGAAGACTGACCTGTTGTAACAGGTTTCTTTTCCTGAGGTCCTCATGTAAGCAAAGCAATGCAAAGGTCTGGCCTTCCACGCCAGCCTGCTTCATGTAAGAAGAATAATAGGACCAAAACTGAGATGATAACTGGAGGGTCTGAAGATACTGTAGCTTGTTTGATTTTTCTAGATGCCAGAATACATCTCTTAAAGTAGCAATTTGAGTACTTTCAAGACATTTTGACTGACTTTATGAAATTCTCTTGAATGTTGCAATGGTGGGTTGACCCCAGCCAGCAGCCAAGCACCCACATAGCTGCTCGCTCACTCTCCCCCTCTCCCCAGTGGGATAGGCGACAGAATACAAAGAAAAAAGTGAGAAAACTTGTGGGTCGAGATAAAAACAGTTTAATAGGTGATAAGAGACGTGATGCCAAGTGATGCAAAGGCAATCACTCACCACCTCCCACAAGCAGACCAATGCCCAGCCAATCTCCAAGCAATAGCCACCTTGGAAGACAACCTCCCCTTCTTTGCCTTCTGCCTTGTTTTTTATCGCTGAGCACGTTGCCATATGGCATGGAACATTCCTTTGGCCACTTCTGGTCAGCTGTCACGGCTGTGTCCCTTCCCAGCTTCTTGCCTATCCCCAGCCCACTCGCTGGGGCCACGGAGTGGAAAAAAGAAAAGGCCTTGAAACTGCAAGAAACACTGTTTAGCAATAGCCAAAACACTGGTGTGTTATCAACACACAAATCTGAAAAAGCAGCACCATATGGACTGCTACAAAGACAGTTAACTCCCAGTTAATCCCAGCCAGACCCAATTCAGTTGCTATGATAGACCTATTTGCTCATAAATTCTGAATATAACTGGCACCATTGGAAAACAGAACAAAATGAAAGTGTGAAAATACTGGTTTTAAAAATGTAGCTGTTTTCATTTCACAGTGTGGTGCATCCTCTCATATATAACTCTTATTCCCTGCCCTCTATATAAGGTAAGGAAGAGTAGAGGCTGTGACAAAGTAAAAAAAGTAATTTTCTGCATTCCTCTTCTTTCTTTAGTTGCTCCTTTTTAATTTATTTACCATGGCTGCTTCTCCTTTTTTTCCTACAACCTCATTTTTCTATTTTTCCCTGCTACATCCCCTTCTTCTCCTCATTCTTCAGTCTTATTCATTCTGTTCCTTTACTTTTCTTTCCCACTCTTCCTCTCGCCCTATCTCATTTTGGAGCTCTTATATGACTGTATTTGCCCACTGACTCATGTGGGCAAACCACACACCATTACAAGTTATCCAGGTCCAGTAAGCCAGTAGGTTTCACCACTGCTCTCCTCCAGCTTTGGGGCCAGGGCATTCCCTTCTGTCCATGTCATATGCAGAGGCTGAATGCTCCATTGCTGTGGAGAGCTGGGATTTCTCTAAAACCATCTGCTCAGCTCCTACCCAGAAATAGAAGCTTTCAGTATCTTAAAACCAGTATCAGAAAATACTTTCCAGTGTCCTAAAAGCAGTATGAAATGTAGCCTCTTAGAAAATATTACTGACATCTTAGACCCTTCATTTTCTGTGGTGACGCAAACTATGTTGCTTACTGGCATTCACTTTAGTCCCAGTTTGTCAAAGTGTGTAAGCACATGTCTAAACATCTCACTAATATCAGGAAAGCCTGTGTTAAGTGTCTTGCTGAATAGCAGTTTTAATGTACTTCAGGGAATAAACTTTTACTGTTAAATCAGTATTAAAACAGGTTAGCCCAATGTCAGTGCAGTAACCCTCAATGAAAATGGGGGCTTCTTAAGGAAATAGAATATCATTAACAGTTTGATACAAAATAACTCAGGAACACGAACAGGTGGTGGGGTTTTTTGTGGTTTTTTTTTTGTTTGTTTGTTTTGGGGGTTTTTGGTTGCTTGTTTTGTTTGGTTGGGGTTTTTGTTTTGTTTTTGTTTTGTACTGAGGAGATTGTACCTGAAATAGCAAAGACTGAGGGAACAAGCAGAGAGAGAAATACTCTTTTTCTTTTTTCCTTGCATAATTACCCACTGATCCATTCCTGGAAGGGAACACAAGTGTTCAAACACATTTAAAAAAATAAAAATCAAGCAAATACAGTCTTTCAATAGCATACATGGTTTTACGTTTTGGGTTTTTCTATGAACACAGCTTTTCTGGTCCTCCGCAATCATTGTCTTATGTTGATCAACAACATGACAAGCTCCTGCCAATGTGACCTGCGTTACCTTACTCTGTACTCAAAGCAATTGATGAGCTTTGTTGGAATGCTCTTCTCCCCACCCGAGTTCCTTCATTTCACAGCTGTAGTGGAGCATATGTCTTTATCCTCCTCAAGGTGAACGATTAAACATAGTTCATTGTTTATTTCCCCTATTTAATCTAATTGCTACAAGTTGATTTCTGTTGTCCTTCTTGGAGGCTTCTGGGAGAGCTGCTTGGCATCAGCAAGATGGAGAATCAGGATGGCAGCTCTGTAAATAAACTTTGAAAAGTAGTTAGGCAAGCACATCTGAGGCACAAGTTCTCTCATGAACTTGAAAGTGACAATACAAGGATGACCAGTGGGTTTGGTGTTTAAGGTAGGCACCAGAACTATGTATTTCTTCGGATTTTAGTCCTTGCAGTGCACTGACTTCTGGCCTGACTTAAAGCCAAAAGAGAGTGTCGTGGTTCGGCCCCAGCCCCAGCCGAGCCCCACGCAGCCGCTCGCTCACCGCCCCGGCAGCAAAACACGGGGCAGAATGAGGCAACAAAAGGGCAAATGGCTTCGAGCTGAGATAACGGCCGTTTAATGGGCCGACAAAGGGAGAGGGGAAATGACAATAGGGCTGCAATAATTATCCCGGGATGTAAACAGCCACTATAACAAACGCAGTACTTTACCGACCGACGACCCGACAGACCAGACGGACCAGAGGCGCAGCCCGCAGCGAGACCGTCCCGGAGCAGCCCCGGGCCCCTCCCGGCCAGTCCCTTTATAGGGGCGTGACGTCACGTGGTGTGGAATAGCGGCCGGCCCGGCCCGGCTCACCTGGCCCGGGCCTGAGCGTTAACCCCGGCCTGGCCAGAGCCGGGACAGAGAGACATCCGCACATGCCACTTGTAGGAAATTTTAGCTCACAGACCCTGGAATAGACCAGGTTTATGAATGTTCCTTAGCACCTCTGCAAAGGAACACAAGAGAGTGATCCGGGGGGACGAGGGCATAAAGATTCCTCTTATAGCTACAGTAGGCTGTGTATGCGTGAACTGCTTGTATCAGAGGTACAGCTTGGAGATGACCTGTGCTCAGATTAAGATGAAACATCATCTCTTTTGTGCCCCATCCTGTATCACCAGCTGCTGCTCCAACTCCCTAGGCATAGAAGTTTGCACTCATTAACAGCAGTGACACTGGGCATGTCTCTAAGCACCCAAGACTGGATGAACTGATTAAAGCTCACAGCAAGAACCAGAAACTCAATAGGTCAGTAATCGATAGTTACAGTATTCCAACAACTAATACTGATTCAAAACCCTTCTCCAAATTTTGCAGTAAATGCGTTTGATTATGGTTGTCCCATATCCCAGTAAGCTGTACTGCACAACAGGAGAGGAGAGCACTGTCTCTTTCTCCAGGTTGGGTTTTGTGCAAGGTCCAACCTGATGTGGGTGTTTGATCTAAGGAGAGGATTCATGACTATGAATTCTGAATGGCACCTGAGGTGAGAGCTAGAGGTCTGAGCCTCCTGGCTTGGTGTGTACCTTCTCAGCGTCCCGGGAAATGAATATAGCCGATGTAAGGAATGCATTCTGGGGATCTGTGTCTCACAATGTGTTTTACAAACACACCAGGTGTGTAACCTAGGTCATTGGATTCTACTAGATAACAAGTCACCTGTGAGTTAGTTACTCTTCTTTTTTCTACTTTCCACCTGCACCTTTGCTCCCTCAGCTGTGCCCAGTAGCTGGGAGAATGCTGTCAGGACACCCGTGTTGTAAGGCTTAGTCAGAAAGGAGTGGTGCAGCAGAGAGGCATACTCATATTGGAGGGGCAACGTCAGGTGCCTGTCTTGTTTTCAACCCTTTCGATCTTCTGAGTGAGGTGCAATGGCCTATGGCTGATGAACTGCAGGAATGGATGCACACAGAAGATTCACAGTAATGTAACCTGCTGCAGCCTCTGGGCCCTGCCTTCCTGCTCTTCGTGTGCTGGGAAATCTCAGCTCCCAGAAACGCAGAGCACTCCGAATTCAGACTGGTCATTCAGCCTGGGTTAGGGAGGTAACACAGGCAGGGTAAAGGCTGGCCACAGGCTCTGGTGCCTGTGCTTCCTGGAGCTGTACTTCTCCAGCAGGAAGGCAGGCCTCGGAAGAAATGTCTGTGATGAGGTTCTGCAGGGCTCTGCCCGTCAGTGCTGCTTTAAATACTCTATTTATAAGGCCTGGAGATTCAGCTGATGCCTATTGGGGACCATTAGGACAATGTGCTGCTGTTTGCATGGCTTGTAACTCCTTCCTCCTGCGGAGTGGTCCTAAGCGCCCCGGTACGCATCGCCATCCAACCCTGGGCTTTCTGCGTGGTATCACGGTGTGCGAGTATAAAGGCAACTCCGGCAGCCTGTTTCTTTCAAATGCTTCGCAAGTGCCAAGTTAGAAAATGTTAGGGTTGGGGTTTTTTTTTTTTTGTGGAAAGAAAACAGCTGTTTATTTTATTTTATTTGAATGATGGTGTGGATTTTAATTCAGCAAAGACATAAAGTATGTTGGTAAATTGTGAGCGTGTGTAGGTGGGTGTGCTAGTGGGTGCAGGGAGCATATGGAGGGAACTGCAGCACGAGAAAGCCGCCAGCAGAAGGGCCTCGGGAAGTATACGGCAAAGCAGGCTTCGCCTAGCAGGGTTTAACTCTCCTTTTGGCAGCAGTTCGTGCTACAACCTTTTACCTCCGCCCTCCTAGTTGATAAATGATACTCAGATCTCTATATATTTACTGTGAATGTAATTGTTGTACTTACAGTCCCAGGACCGAAAAGTTAGCGCAAAAATGCTGTCAGCACCAGAAAATTAACAAAAAACTTAGTTTGCAACGCAGAAAACTCTGCAGCAGGGTTTTGTGTGTGCTCGTTTGCTGTACACACACTTCGTGCATTAATCAGGAACCACAATCTTCATCATTAATCACTAATCGTAATTACGGGGCCCCGTTTCTGCACAGCAGCAGAGCGAGAGCCTAATGCCAA
>VWZZ01005698.1:78437-155573 GCA_013399095.1 Psophia crepitans
CCCTCCTCTGTTGCAGCTTCATGCCGTTCCCTTGGGTTCTATCACTGGTCATCAGAGGGAGGAGATGAGCGCCTGCCCCTTCGCTCCCCCTCGTGAGGAAGCTGTAGGCCATGCTGAGATCTCCCCTCAGTCTCCTCCAGGCTGAACAAACCAAGGGCCTTCAGCCTCTCCTCATACATCTTCCCCTCTAGACCTTTCACCATCTCTGTTGCCCTCCTTTGGACACTCTCCAATAGTTTTATGTCCTTTTTGCACTTTGGCGCCCAAAACTGCACACAGTGGTCAAGGTGAGGCCACAGCAAAGCAGTGTAGAAGGGACCATCTAGTAGCTGATCATCTAGTCCAACTGCCTGATCAAGCTTCAGGACTGACCAAGAGTTAAAGCAAATGATTACGGGCATTGCCCCAATGCCTCTTAACCACTGCCAGGCTTGGGGCATCGAGCATCTCTCCAGGAAGCCTCTTCCAGCATTTGACTACTGAAGAAATCAGTTCCTCTTTCAGCAGCTATTGAAAGGCTCAGATTTTTTTGACAGGCTTTGCTCTTCAACATTCAGCCTAAGCCGGGTGGCACTCTTTGTGCAGCTCCTGTAAACCTGTAGATCTCATGAATAAAAGAGACAAGGAACAACGAGGATTTTTCCAACACCTTTTGCAGTAGGCTGACTTTACAGTTTATTTGTAAGGTCTGTTCTCATAAACTTTGGGAATTTTGTTTCAAGCTACCAGACCATAAAACATTACCTTTCCAAGAAACATTTTGTCAAAGGTGCTTACGTGACTTGGGAGCATAAATTCTACTCAGTCAAAATGCAAATTATGTTCCCAGTCACTTTGGTGCTTTTGAAAAATGTACATGGAGTGCTTGGACTCGGTAAAGGTAGCAGATGACATTTCATTACTGAGTCCCATTTTTGAGAAGCAAGTAACGTGTAAGGAAGAGCATGGAAGGCCTGCTCACCTTACCTTGGATCTATGAAACTTCACAGTCTGTATTTCTAGATGTACCTGATGCCAAGGGGGGCAGCTGCAATGCTCACCTTTTTTTCTGTGTGCTGCCTCACTTATGCTTATGGTCCTTGTCTTAACTTGGATATTTAAGGTCCTTAGTCGTGACTGCAAAAGAAGAGCTCACGCGGGGCTTGCCTTTTGTTGAACGTACACTGGACATTGTAAGTCAGTATCAGAGAGTGAAGGGAGAAAAAAAATTTAAAAAGGAGGAATAGGAATACAAACGGGGGGGGGAAGAAAGATAGAATGGGGAGAAAAGAGAAACAGTGGTAGAAAAGGAAGAGTCGGCCAAAGGCCAAAGGCATAGAACGTCTGATGACAGAAGAAGCAGTTTTCTCAGTCCTCTTGCCCTAGTTGCAGTTCTTAACCCCCTAACTGCTGTAGAGAAGTAATTTCTTTAAAATCTCGGTAATACTACACCCACTGTTTTCTCATTTTGAGGATACAGAGAAAGCCATGAAAATGTGGGAGCAGCCCCAACAGTCAAAGTCTGCCCATGCAACGCACTGCTGTGTAGCGCAGTTACCCTGCAAGCCGTACCGGAGACACGAGCCTGGGCCGTGTTCCAGGCTCCTGGGCCAATCTGTACCCCCAGTAGCATCCCCATGCCATCCTGAAGTCCGCTAGGTAGATCAGAGAGCAAGTGAAAAAAATCTCAGTGTTGTATTTTCTAAAAGTCTCTGTAACTCCCTGCTGACTCAGGACTCAAAATTATCTACCTCATCAACTAAGGGCGTAGAAAGCATTGGGCACGGTCTCCTTTCTGATCACACAGAACACTTCCAGGATACCTCACTGCAGACCTATCGCTGCCTACAAGAGAATCTTTACAATAATTTAATCGAGGCCGTTACTGTTGTCCTCATTTTACGTTGAGGGAAGAGGTCACAAATATATAACTTACAATCATTGCAAAGTTCAATGCCATTGTCAGAATTTAAGAGTTCTTGTCTCTGAGAGCTGTGCTCACGTCTCTGAACTCTATTTACACCAGAAAGAGAAGGTTCTTTTATTTGAAATAAGATGCCTCAAAGTATCATACAAAAAAAATCCTAAAAATCTTTAAAATAGAATTTGGCATTCGGGCCAAACATTTTAAACGATACAAATTACAACAAGTTCTGCAACAGAAAGGTTTCCATGGTCCAATACTTTCTGGTAATTTCAGGAAAAAAAAAAAAAGGAAGAATCTGAATAGAAAATGTGACCCTTTCAATAAGAAAAGAAACACTTTGACCTGATTCCTTTTTCAGGGCAAAAAAATACAACAATGACCAACACCACCACCCCCCCCTTCAAAGTCTTTGTGTTTTGTTTAAATAGGAAATACATATAAATTGAAACCTTGATCGTTGTCATAAAGTGGAATTGAAGGCCTTTGGCCAGGTCTTTTTATCTCTTGAAATCACTTTGTGACACATATCAAAAAGTTTGGCCACCCCTGATATATGTACATATTAGAGTGTGCACTCAGTGTTTGAAATACAGTGTATGAAATTGCTCACAGCACATTAAGAATGCTCAGCAACGTGCAATTTTAGGGTCGCACTTTATGCTGTAAGACACGTTGTGCTGTTAGCAATCTTTTTTCTCTCACTAAGCACACATTATTTGAGTTTTCTAGTTGAGCATACACCTAAACGAATTTTTACTTTTTTTGAAGAGGGCCATAAATTATCGTCAAAGACTGGGGTCTCAAATCAGCTGTTATTTGAAGACTATCTGCTTCTTCTCAAAGTCCTATATCATCCCTACAATAATATCCTTTATAGCAAAGCATGAATTCAGAGGATATAAAACCTACAAGCCCAATTAAAAAGGCATTACACACAAATCGCACACTGAAGGCAGCGTGGGTTTTTTAAACAAACTCCTGTCCTCTCACACGGTTTTTGTGTGACCTTTCTTCATTTCCTTAGTTTATTTTCTTTTACAAAGACTTTCAAAGATGACTGCTTTTCATCCATTTTTCCGAATAAAAAAGAGTGGTAGCTGCCTGCACTGTACTACACCCTTCCTTGGGATTCCTCTACAGGGGGCTGATCGACCCATCCTTTAAAAGGGGGAAAAAAACCCCGCTTTGGGGAGTGGCTGTCAAGTAAGAGAGTTGCACAGTGATGTGACTCTGCAAGTGTGTGTGTGAGAGAGAGAAATCAAATAAAATCCGGAGCTGAAAAAATAATTCACTGTATGTAGCATAGAAGAAAAATCATGATGAAGTCCTGAGCTAACTCACATAATACTTTCAGGAATCAGAAAAATGACACTGTCAAAACACAACATTAGTTTTCAGAAGCCTCCAGGCAAAATTTTATTTATTTAAAGTTAGCTCCTATTTTAATAACAAAAAAGTGGCAGCATATTCTACATCAAAGAAAAAAACTTTTCCTAATGTTTCCATTCCTCTTGTGAAGTAGCGGAGCTGAAGTAGCGGAGCTGTCTTTCTCTAAATAATTACGTGAGTGGCAGGTTCTCAACCTGAGAAAGCTTTTTGTCTGCACTGGGGACTGTAACATAAAGAGAATCACATTTGGCTTGCCTAATCTGAGCAGCAATATGAGATATTCTGACTTTTAGCATTTAAATAGTTAGTTTTAAACAAGATCCATAACAATGAAAGGCAAGTCCTGAATCAACACCTCGGCACGCTGTGGTGCCTTGCTGAAGGAGGAGTACAAATGAGAAGCGCATTCGTGGGCTATCGCTCTGTGGTCGAGACCTGTTAGCCAGGTTCCTTGTGGCAGTGCCCTGGAGAAATGTCCCCTAACAGCAGGACGATACGCAGCTGGTGGCTTCTCATGCATATTACCCTCACTTCAGGTGTCCTCACCTTCAGGCGCCAGACCAAAGCACGCTGCTAGAGTAGTCAGAGCGTTTACCATTTTATGCCTTGTTGAAAGGACGAGAGATGCATTTTAAAGTTCACTTCTGGATCTCTTCCCTGGAAACTTTATTCCTCTTTGTTCATGATACGTTAATCTTTTATAGTTACAACTAGTAATAGTGAGAAGGCTGTCCAGGGCTCATTCCCTCAAAGACATCCTATAAATAAAGAATAAACCCCTTGGGTCTCTAGACCTGTTGTTTGCCTTTTCAGCTTGGCTTCCCCACCGGTTCCTAATAACACCATTTCTTTGGCACTGACTTCTCGTCTGCACTTCCTTTCTATTATTTCATATCATTTAACACCTTCTGCTTTGAACCTTAACAGATCCAGCTCGGAGCTGTGGAAATTTGGTTCAGTTACAAAAGGCTCTACATTTGCATGTATCTGGGTCTTGCTGCAGAACTTGCTGGGTCTGTGTGGGAGTAGGACTGAACTTTGTTGCAGCGAGATAACTCTTACATCCGAGAAATGTATTTCTTCCTTCTGTTCTTCTACAAGCAACAAAATAAACTACTGTCAAGGCAGCTACCAAACCAAACCCCAGGAATCGGAGAAGATTGCTCTCCGATAAGCAAGAGGTGATGCTTAGAATCATAGAATTATAGAATCATAGAATCACTAAGGTTGGAAGGGACCTCCGAGATCATAAAGTCCAACTGTCAACCTAACACCACCATGCCTACTAGACCATGTCCTGGAGTGCCACATCTACACGTTTTTTGAATGTCTCCAGGGACGGCGATTCAACCACCTCTCTAGGCAGTCTGTTCCAATATCTCACTACTCTTTCAATGAAAAAGTTTTTCCTAATATCCAACCTAAACCTCCCCTGATGCAACTTGAGGCCAGTCCCTCTTGTCCTGTCGCTTGCTACTTGGGAGAAGAGACTGACACGCTCCTCACTACAACCTCCTTTTTGGTAGTTGTACAGAGCGATAAGGGCTCCCCTCAGCCTCCTCTTCTCCAGGCTAAACAGCCCCAGCTCCCTCAGCCGCATAGAATCTCCTCATAAGACCTGTGCTCCAGCCCCTTCACCAGTTTTGTTGCCCTTCTCTGGACACGCTCCAGGGCCTTGATGTCTTTCTTGTGGTGAGGGGCCCAAAACTGGACACAGTACTCGAGGTGAGGCCCCACCAGGGCTGAGTACAGGGGGACGATCACCTCCCTGCTCCTGCTGGCCACGCCATTCCTGATGCAGGCCAGGATGCCATTGGCTTTCTTGGCCACCTGGGCACACTGCTGGCTCATGTTCAGCCGGCTGTCAGCCAGCACCCCCAGGTCCTTCTCCGCCAGGCAGCTTTCCAGCCACTCCACCCTAAGCCTGTAGCACTGGCTGGGGTTGTCGTGACCAAAGTGCAGGACCTGGCACTTGGCCTTGTTAAACCTCATACAGTTAGGGATGTGAGCTTGCACGAGCTCACATCCCTAATGCCACGTCACAACTTCTGTCTCAGAGAAACAATGTCTTTCTTGTAAAGTGGGGGTATGGCAATAATATGATGTACCAAGGGCATTATGGTTATTGAAAACTGTCAACGACATACCAAGGATGTTATGGTTATTGAGAATATAGACTGCTGCCCGACAGAGCCCAGAAGAGGGATATTCCCTTCTATCATGGCAAAATCTAAAGTGGAACAAGTCTTCTCAGGAGTAACAGAAAGTAATAACGCTAGCCGCTTGGTGATGCGGCTTTGAGGCTGAAGTCTCTCTGTGGTAAGTGCGCTTCTGCCAAAGCAAATAGCCCTGCTCAGGGTCTGCAGAGAGTGGAGGAGCTCTCTCCCAGCAGCACAACCGCAGAGACCTGCCTACATCCATGCCGCGCAGAGGATCCCTCCAGTGTGTGCGTGGCTGTCCCAGTGATGGCCCAAGCAAACCTCACGTAATGGACTTGTAAAGCGCTTTGGGATCTCAAGGCTGAATCGGGCTGTAAAATGTATCATTAATGTTAGTAGATGTGTTATAGACTTTTCCTGTGATCTGAGACTGCTGCAGGCAGTGTGCTGGGAGAAAAGCTCTCCAGATTGTGCTCATGCAAATCGGTATCTGTGATCACATTCATTATGGTTCCCACTACAACATTACTTTCACACTCCTGTGTGCTGCTCGCTCAGTCTAAACTTTTTGTTATCGCAGGTTGTATGACTACAACACAGCATCTCTTTGCCAACACCTTTACAAGGGTGAGAAAACATTATTTCAAAGATACAAATTTGGAAATAGAGGCACAAAAAACCTAATGGATATGTTTAAACTTATCCAGGAAAGGGGTGGCATGATCCTAACCTGGCTCTGGAGTCTCCGACCAGGTTACTAGGTGGAGACAGCTATGTTTGTTCAGGGTGTTTAGTTCAGCTTGTCTTTTTTTTTGTTCTGAAACATTATTTTCTTCTGAACTAGAAATCTGCATAATTTAGAGGAGAGTGGGAATTTCTCCAAGCTGGGAAGGATAAAAGTAAAATCTGACCTGTTTTGAGCACGTTCTGGTTTTACTGTGGACAGTAAGTCTTATCAACTAGGTTAAATTATGAAAACAGTATTTCAAAATTATTTAGGATTAAATGATACAATCACAAAATAGCAATATAATGGGAAATGGAGGATGAGCAGACACATACAAGAAATGGTTTTCAAACATTGCAAATGAAATGGAGAGTCAAGGCAATGACAAGGAGACTGCTGCCAGTGACATATCCTGTGAGAAGATCCTCAGAACAACCTGACTATTTCGGAATAAAGGGGAAAAGCAGACTGTGCCCTAAACTATGAGAAAAGCAGGAAACCACAGGCAAAACCTAGCCATGAATTAATCCAACAGAAAGAAGTCAAAGCCAAGAAATTGTGAGCAGTGAGTCATCAGTAAAAGGGCACTTGCATGTAACATACGGGTTCAGTTCACAGGTACCCAGTCTGTTTTTTAAAATTAAAATTTAAAATATGTCAAAAATATTCAGTGTTCAGATGAAAGTTGAAAAAAAGAAGCTTTCAAGATCTCAAGTCTGTATTTTGAATGTTTGGCTAATACATCAACACAGGCTGGCTTGCCAAAAATATTAAAATACAACTAAAGAGATCATAAATTAGTAAATTGTCAAGTATTCTTAATATGTATTCCCAATGCCAGACATTTATAATAGTAAAAGCAGGTTACTTAAATAATAAGTGCCAGTTAGTACTCCGAAAGCTCAGGACAGTTTTACTTTAATAGACAGAATAAACTAGGTTTGCTTCAGCAAACCCATCCCGAAAGAAGTAACAGAGATTTAACTTGGACACATGAAAAGTTTCTGTGTTTTAGGATTTCAGTATTCATTTAGAGAACTATTATACCATGCAGTACAAACCTTGTATTAAATCAATGCATTCATTTATTTGAAATAAAAGTTTTATTCCATCACTGTATTTTGATAGACTAGACTGCTGCACATAGACAGAAGATAATGGATGGAACAGGATGTCCTTGAAGGAGAAGAGCTGCTTCAGATCACCTCTTTAATACTCAGGAGACATCCTGCTTCCAACGCCCGTCAGAATTCTGAAGGCTAAGAGGACAGATGCACCACTGCTATCTGGTGTAACAAATCAGCTCCTGAATCACCTAACTATAAAACTCACAGGGAAAAAATTAAATAAGCTCTGCTTAAAATATCTCAATGTCATTTTTAAATCTATTTAGGAAGATCAGCTCCAGTGCCTTTATAGCAGCTTAGCCATGTGCATTGTAAAGGCTGGCTGGTACTGTAGCCATCACTGGGTTTTGAAATGAGTAAAACACAAAGTTATTAAATCAGTTTTGGTCTTGCAGTCCCATTTGGTCAGTTCACTTTAACATGCTTTCAAGCAATTAAAGCCATTGATATACAGAGATTTTTAAAAGAGGCAGAAGACAAAATTTCACCGACACAGAGATCTATGACAAGGCATAGATTTCCTTTGCAGGGGGGGTGGGGAAGATGTCTAAGCCATATTCTAACACTTCTTGCAGCAGAGAAAAGAAAAATTAAAACCTTGGGTTACATTTTTAAAGACATTTTCCCACCTATTACGTAGTCCTTCTGTGTTCTGAGTGCTGGAACATAGATCAGCCAACTTTCTGTGTCATAATAAAAAAAACCCAAACCCACAGAAACAACTGAGAAACCCCGCATATAGAGATTTTGAATATTAGTTGTCTTTCCCTCTTTTAATTAAAATACGTGTGTGCGCGCGTGTGTGTGTGTGTGTGCACCCGTCTCCCCACCTCCTGTCTTCAGCTAGCACTTTTGTTACAAAGAAAGTGAAAAAGAGCTCTGGGAAACAGCTTATTCACAGTAGGATCCAGTAATTATGATGAAAGTACAGCAGCATAAGGCAGATAAAATGGTGTTAAGTTATTTCTTTCTATTATAAAAGTCTTAGGTCTCTATACGGAGCAGCACTTTACTCACTTACCTTGCATATCAATGTTGAACAAATTGCCTTCTTCATACTTAAAACACCACAGACCCAGCTTACAGTTTTAGTGACTCACACCACTCAGAAGCTGTATGAAGCCTCTCAAGGAGACAAAGTCAGCAAATTATTCTTTTTTAGTTATTCACAAAGTAAACCCATTGAAATTCTTGTTGTCTCAAAAAAAGGAAAAGGTTTGCTTTCTTTTGAGAAAAAAAATATTAAAAAAAATCACACTGTTTTTCAGTCCAGTGCATTCTGTTGCCATTTTTCAATGCGCCTCTGCTAGGAAAAAGGAGGATAGTTTGTGTCAGGAAAACTTGCAGGAATAGCCAGTTCCTTTAGCAGCAAATATCCTGCCACCTTAAAATACGCAGTACAGTCCAAAAGCCAAGATCAACATGTTTGGCTATCTTTTAAACTCACGATGAAAAAAAAAATTACTACCACAGGAGATACAGTCAAACTTATGCCATCTATTTGGCTTAAATTAAAAATTAAGCTTCATCCTCATCTCTCTGGAAGTTCTGTTTCCTTCTCTTCTCCTGTTTCAGTCCAGCCTGTGTCTCTGGTCTGTGGGCACTCCACACTGAGAGAAATAAAATACTGCTATTTCCAGGGAGAAGTAAGAGAATTATTTAGCCTTCTATAAGAGTAGAATTCAAACAAACCAGGCACATCCACGTATTAAGAAATTCTTTTCTGATAATGGGAAAGAATAAGGATCAAATATGTTTAAATCTAACCTAAAAATTATATTGACTGCTGATGAACTAATGTATTGTTAACAGAGTCTTCCCTTTATTCTTAAGAAATTTAATTTAATACATCCATGTATTTATACACTGGTATATAAAAGCTTTTTGCCTTCCTCCTTCTCAAAATATTTGAATAACTGTGAAAAAAGTAATTCTTACTAAAGAGGATGACAGCTCTCCTGTACTACTTGATATAATGGTAAGGAACAATAACATTTAAGAGTGTCTATTTTCAAGTAATGATTAGTATAGTATGCTGGGCACACAAAGCATCTCATGGAGGAAGATCCTCTTTCGTCACTGGCTTTGTAGCAGCTGCTGCCATTTGCATATCTGGTAGAGGGTAAGAAAATGAAGCTGGAGTGCTAAGTCCACCTCTTAGTCATCCCAATGTAAACTTACGGCCATGCAGTTGACTTTTGTGGAGATATCTCAGATACATGCTGGTGTAAGAGAAGGACAACTGGAGTCCTGGTCATATAGCTCCAGTGCTCACACACTGGAAGAGAAACAATGAAAATAAATAGATGTAGAACAAAGGGAAAGGTTTGATACTCTTTCTTGAAGGTTTAACTCTGTAGCCTTTGTCTGAAAATAAGATTTCTCTACAGTGCTTTGCTGCCTCAAGTGAAGTCCAAAAGGCGCTCTCTCCTATACTGATTTTATTTCATGTTATGAGTAAAATATCAGTTGCAATGAAATCAATAGGAGCTTCACCTATGTGTCTGAGCCTGTTTTAATGAAAGTAGAGGTAAAACTCCTGCTGATTTTCTGGAGAAGACTGAAGCCCTCGAGAACACTGGTAGCTCTTTAATAAGAGCTGTCTACCAGATGTAAAGCATGAGGATACCCTCTCTTGCCTCAGAAAGCAAGACGGAAAATCCTACAGTTTGGCCATCATCTGTGTTATTTGCTTTGGTAAAATGTGCATCCTGCATATGCCTCTGAATAATTCTTCTCTGGTGCAAGAAAAAGATTAAAAACTGGCCACAAATAAAGTCTTCATGAGTTGGCCTGAAGTCAGTAAATTTGACATAGAATTGAAAGGAATCAAGTCTTTAAAACAGTATTGGAGCTAATGTTCTGGTTTCACCTCCACCCAAAAGATCTGATGTTATTATCAGTTTATTGTAACCAGGCCTAAATATATCAAACAAAACAACTGATGTGATCAGAGTAACTGACATCTCCCAAGAGCCACCTGCTATTACCAGAACATATCTAAAAATAAGTGAGAAAAAAGCACAATATTTTGAAAAGAAACCTTTATTGTTCATACAAAGCTGACTCTGTCACATATCATGAGGCATCATTAACAAGCTAAATATGACTTTCCTTAAATCAAACAATATTTCTTAATGGAAGTATACAACACAGTCATGATCAATTCTTTTCTTTGTTCTTTCCTGGATGGAATGTGTGTTTTGATATCAACTCATCTCTTTTAATCAGCTAGCTTAGCCAGCATGTTATATGAATAACTTCCTTTCCAGGTAAATCCACCACAGGTACTAAAATCAGAGCTGGGGTCTTCTTGCCCAAATATTTTTCAAGGTATTCTTGCAGTCCTAAAATAGAAACAAAACAATTAATCATAGAATCTTTAAGGTTGGAAAAGATGTCTAAGATCATCAAGTCCAACCATCAATGCAAGACCACCATGTCTACTAAACCATGTCCCAAAGTGCCAGGTCTACACGCTTTCTGAGCACCGCCAGGGATGGTGACTCAACCACTTCCCTGGGCAGCCTGTTCCAGTGCGTGAATAACCCTTTCAGTGAAGAATTTTTTCCTAATATCCAGCCTAAACCTCCCCTGGCACAACTTGAGGCCATTTCCTCTTGTCCTATTGCTTGTTACTTGGGAAAAGAGAGCAACACCCACCTGGCTACAACCTCCTGTCAGGTAGTTGTAGAGGGCAATAAGGTCTCCCCTCAGCCTCCTTTTCTCCAGATTAAACAACCCCAGTTCCCTCAGCTGCTCCTCTTAAGACCTGTGCTCCAGTCCCTTCACCAGTTTTGTTGCCCTTCTTTGGACACACTCCAGCAGCTCAATGTCTGTCTTGTAGTGAGGGGCTCAAAACTGGACACAATACTCGGGGCGCATCCTCACCAGAGCCGAGTACAGGGGGATGATCACTTCCCTACTCCTGCTGGCCACACTATTTCTGATACAAGCCAGGATGCTGCTGGCCTTCTTGGCCACCTGGGAACACTGCTGGCTCATGTTCAGCTGGCGGTCAACCAGCACCTCCAGATCCTTTTCCTCCACACAGCTTTCCAGCCACCCTGCCCCAAGCCTGCAGTGTTGCCTGGGGTTGTTGTGACCGAAGTGCAGGACCCGGCATTTGGCCTTGTAATGAACCCTCTTTGTCTTTCTCTAATTTTGTATTGTGTCCTATCTCTTAAAAACTAATGCTAAATACGTTTTTGAAAATTATTGTGGAGTTTCAATTAACCAAAGGAAGTGAAATCCAACTTTTGAGATTTCACTTTATATAGAAGGAAGAATCATCTCTCACCTCCTCGTCGACTAATTTGAGATTAACTTTACACCTTGCCTAAGGCCATAATTCAGCAAAACAGTTAAAAGCATGTTTCTCAACCTTGAGTAAGTGAGTGGTCTGTTGAGTGCAGATACAGCAAGCTGAAACTAAGTACAGGTAGTAAAAATAACTGAAGACCAGTTGAAATTCCGCTCTTCGTAATTTTTGATATTTTGGATGATCAGCACGTAGCTTTCTGTAAACGAAATTCTGCTCTCAAGTCCCACTGTGCTGCATCAGTCTACTAGAAGTTGACATGGGCCATTTTTTAAAACATTATGAACATGGTTTCCATTTGAAATCAATGGAAGCGTGCCACATTGAAGATGTAATGCAGGGTTGGCAACATATATGACTGCATATCTAGAATTATAGAGAGATTCGAACTGCTAAAAATAGAGAATCTGGCTGTAAAGGGCTCTGAAGGGACTGGTATGTGTGGTAGGAGTTTGTAAAGTCCATCATGGGAAGAGAATTAATAATGGAGAAGATTGAATTCGGAGAATATAGATGAAAACTAAAGAATGGAAAATTTAAACGTGGCATCAAGACATTTCTGGTCGTGTTGCAGCCTCAGTGGACATGCTAGAAGTCCAGCCACACAGAACCCTTAAAGATGACTACCAAACCCCCTCCAAATAACCCTCCAAAAGACAGTTTCCTAATGGTAAGGTATGGCCTGCATGGGTCTTGGTTTCAGTAAGTTATTTCTGTCTGCAGCTTCTGTGATTATGGCAGTTCTTTAGAACGCTAAGCAATCTTGGCTAGAGAGGGTGTAAAGAGGGCAGAACTTGAAGACTGTCAGAGCTTTTTTTTTTGGCATCACTGCCTGTGAAACTGTGAATAGACAGTTCAGTCAAAGTGTTACCTCATCTACGATAAAACAGGAATTTTGCTATTGTATTCACTGAAGCCAAAACTCTTCTCCCTTGCTACCTGGCAGCATTAGCGTAAATTAATGTAATAATGGCAATGCTGCCTGTGAAGTATTGCAAAGACAGTATCAGTCTTCTGAAATTCTGCTAGCTTCTCTTTCATTAACATCATTGACATTAGAGGTGAAAACAGACAAAGATCAACAGTCACCTCAAAGGTCGAAGGACTTCTTCATGATGTGTGTAAAAATGGACTTGGTCTTTGTATCACAGGTATTCAGCAGTGACCTGATAATGAAGCACCAGCTAACATTTTCATTCTAAACTTTGATTTCCGAGAACTTTATAGCTGTGCTGTCTCAGAATGCATTAAGTCGAAGTGGGTAAAGGCAAGTCACCTCAAAAATCACCAATTCAACCCTATTAAAATTACATTTCCTTGTGTTTCCTCTCAATTAAAATTGTGGAAATATAATTTCAGTCTTTAATTTCCTCACAGGCTTAAAAGCTGTGAAACAATGCTAAAAACTACCATAACAAAATCAGGTATTACTTTCAAAGGGAGAATTTGAAAGTGAGCCTGTCTGGAAATAGAACTCTCTTCTTTTGTTTTTATGAGGTGGCCAAAATAGCTGTAAATATTTACATACGAACATGCCCTAGTGGGCTTGTTTGCCAGCCCACCTTGGTCACCTTTCCAAAAGACCACCACCTTTTCTATTGCAAGTGCAAAATGCTGCAGCAAAGCCTACATGTGTAATTGAAATGTGGATGAAAATCTGGACCATTTGCCTCTAAATACTTTGTTATACTTATAAATGAAATAGTTTGATATGAAACCATTTCACCATAGATGTGCATCTTTATACATTTAAAAATTGTGGATAAAAGTCTGCTTACACATATTTCCCCTGAAAAGAGGAGACTGGGTCTTCTAAAACAGTAAATCTGTGTCAGACTATGTAATCGTAGCTGACACAATGCAAAAATCAACAGTTATATATTTTACGTGCTATAAATAAGATACTCTAAATCCTCCAATATTAATTGTAAATATTTAATCATATGACACTAATAAAGACACAATCCTTATCTTTTTCAGTCTGGCAAATTATACTTTTAGATAAATCAGAGCCTCAGTCAAGACCATGAGTATTTTCTGGGGTACATAACTCTTTGCTCAAATACATTTAAGATTTCAAAAATTTCTTTCCTTTATAGCACTTATGGAAATGTTTGCTCAGTTGCATGCCATGCTTCTGAAAGTTGATCTGAAAAGTGAAAACAAGCAAAGGGCAGAGGGTTGCAGTGAGTGTGGTTACTGGAGCTTTAAGAGGAGCTATATATGACTGATACCCATCTTAAGGTTATTTAATTTGCTCGGATGCAGAATTTTTATTAAAGTACAAACAAAAGCAGTTGACTAGCAAGCAAACAAACGGTGTGTATTGTGCCTGTTTTAATTTCCTGTGACAGTCCGCACTGATTATTGTTACTATATGAAATTTGCTGAAAGCAGGTGAGCTTCACCCTGTAAGATGGATCCCCGGTACTCCCAACTGATGAGAATTTCAGGGCACAGGTTCCACGTGGAGTTTCTTTCTGCACCACTATGCATTTTTCTATTGAGCTGGGTACAGCTGAGGCTTATGGACACAACCAAAACTTGAAATGAACGAAGATAATTCAGTGTCTTTCCCTCTCTCACCTAAACCTCTGGCATTACAATCTATTTCTGCCATTCCTTTATAAGGACAGGATACCGAGATCAAGTCTGATGATCTCTCACGCTGACTTAGCAGCCCTTCCGTATAACGTGGCACAATCCAACACCATGAGATACTGTTTTTAAAGGTGCTTTTCACACTAAGCAGATAAAACGACGTCCTGGGGGCCCCTGCATGGTCATTCCAAATGACTAGGAAGATGATTTTTACATCTGTGCTGCCATTGGCTTCAGCAGGATTTAAGCAGTATGAGGTGAGGCCACAGAATCCACTTATGTTTCCAAAGGCAGGTCCCCATAACTGCTGCCAAACACTCGCTTCACTGGATATTTGCAAGGGAGGAGTAATCTAATAGCTCATAGTGAAAAGGAAAATGGTCACAAAAAGGAAGATCACATTTAGCCCAGTACATAAAAAAATCACTTTCATATTACAACTACTATCTTTCCTTCACTTTTTAACCAAAAGATATTGTTACATTGCTTAGAGCAGGTTTTTAAATCCCTGAGCTAATAAAGCTCCATTGCTTCAGCTGCAGAGATCTGACATGCAGCGTGTACTCTGAAAAGATGCGTCACAGGGGATCAGGTTCCTAGCAGTTGACTAAGAGTTCCAGTCCCACAAGATGTGCCCCTGGTGTGCAGAACACTTAACCCTTCGACCAGTACCAACATGACTATTCACAAATTATTGATGTCCCTAAATCCCTGGCAGATTGCAGACAGTTCTTGTCTCCCTGGAAGCCAAAGCATATGGTCACTAATGAGATGGATTAAAAAATACATATACACATTCAAGGCTTTGCCACATGAATGTAAAGCCACAGAAATGGTAGAAGGTGATTGAACTGGACTGAACACTGTTAAATACATGATTAGCCACTTGTTATGGATCATTTCCATTGATCTATATACAGTTTCACAGCATAGTTTAATTAAAGCTGTCTGGAACAAGCCTCTGTCTTAAATGATCAGGCAGAGCAATGAAAAGGTGAAACATGAGGAACTGGAGGCCCCCCCCCCGCCTCTTTCTCAAACATCCGGCTGACTGTCTCTGTGGTTTACAACCATAGCAAGGAAGGAAAATGTGCTTTTAAAAAATTATCTGGTTTTACTGCTGTTTATGAAGCTTATGTGCCCGAGAAATCAGTTCAGGATTTTTTCCCATACTTTTACTTAAGATCATATAAAATGACATAGCAGAATATGAGATTTTAAAACAAACCATGTACATTTGGCTTGCTTCATTTTAGTTAATACCTTCTTGTCCAAAATAAACCCAGTAAACAATATATACTGTTGGAATATAAAAGTGAGCCACATTGCAAAATACGATTTTGTGCTGAATTTTTATTGCAGCTGTGAAGATTTTAAATGACAACATCATGGACATTTTGCATAGTCCAATACTTGGCTTTTCATATGGTACCTTATGGATTTCTTTACTGTTCTTGATGACATTATTTCATGTTGGTCACATTGGTTGCTTCCCTGTTAAGGGACTGGGCTTTCAAAACTGCTCTGCCCACAGCAAAAATGGAGGCAACATCTTGTAAATAATTGTGTTCCCATTTTGAAGACATATCAGCTCGACCTTCAAATATACTAAGAGCCTACCAGTTCCAGGGAAAACTGGCCAAAGATATGTTACTCGATGCTTTTATAAATTTATTCCAAAATTATAAAATTTGAAGTCAGGCTTGGTTTTTTTTTCAAGTGGGAAACATTCTTACACACAAAAAGAGGGAAACCAACAATAACTAAATTTAGCAGGATGGAAATGGAACTTGCTTTGGAAGCCAACCACTCCTGATTATTTATCCTGGATATTGCACTGATTTCTCTTGGTTCTTCTGGGTTTGAGTTACAGTCTGACTTTGGCTACTTATTTATAATATCAGAATAGTGATGATTTGGATACTTTAAATGATGATCAGGGTGTGATTGAGTTTTGTAAAGGACTGGTAAAAAGGGTTGTTCCCTGGCAACTTTTAGCAGACTGGATTAGGCACAGCTCTAGAGATGATGTAGGCTCCTTCATGCAATACTGATGTTGCACTTGAATCACTCTGGTCTGGGATATTTATCTGAATATGAGTTAAGCAGCCGCTTTGAACTGCAGAAGTTGCCATGATATATGAGACAAATGACCGATATGCATTTGGATAAGGCTGTGAAACTGCTTTAAACCTGTGATTACTAAGCCAGTCTTTGAAACTATGACAATAAAAGAATTTGTGTTCTTTGCTACATAATTTTCAAAATCTAATCCATGTTGTGAAGATTTCTTAAGCTGTGTCTAGGTTTCTCTTCATTCTTTCAAAGTCCACAATTGATGAATGATCTTTCCTGTTGCATGGTAAATACAGAATAACATTTGTTTAAAAAAAATTAAAAATAACTGACATAATTTAGACTTCAAACACACCCCCTACCCCCAATTTACCACTTCAGGTCTATTTGTAAAGTACACATACCTCAAAATTTGAAAAGGAAAAAATAAAACGAGGACATTACAGAGGGAGTTGCAGTTGCATTTGGAACTCAGGTCTCTACAAACACATGCCTGGTCATATGCCAAAACAGCCACTCAGATCCGCACAAGTCTGTATTTGCAAACAATTCTTTCATAAAAAATGTACCTTCAAGGATTTGTCGCATTGCATTTCAGTTTGTCTGCATTTATGGACCCATCTATACTGAAAGGCTCTTTGCTTGTTGCACCAAACTAGTTTTAGTTGTAACAATGAAAATGTCTTTTTCAAGAAATCACATAACAGGTGAAAATACAACCTGGACTGGAAGCACTAAACCGATGTTAGCCACTGTCTTTCAGCTTGTCCCTAATACCAAAGAACCTCTTCAGAACCGCTTCTCTGAAGGCTATGTGTATTAGGATCCAGACTGATAGGACTCTGCCATTTTGGTCATAAAGTACCGTGAGTTGTAAGCACAGATACATACAAAACAGGGTAGCACTTTATCCAGCAGACCATTCACAGAATGAAATCATAGAATCATAGAATAGTTTGGGTTGAAGGGACCTTTCAAGGTCTAGTTCCACCCCCCTGCAATGCGCACGGGCATCTTCAAATAGATCAGGTTGCTCTGAGCTCCATCCAACCTGACCTTGAATGTTTCCAAGGATGAAGCACCTACCACCTCTCTGGGCAACCTGTTCCAGTGTTTCACCACCCTCATTGTAAAGAATTTCTTCTTTATGTCTAGTCTGAATCTACCCACTTTTAGTTGAAAGCCATTACCTCTTGTCCTGTTGCTACAGAGCCTACTAAAAAGTCTATCCCCATCTTTCTTACAAGCCCCCTTTAAGTATTGAGAGGACACAATTAGGTCTCCATGAGAGCCCTCTCTTCTTCAGGCTGAACAACCCCAACTCTTTCAGCTTGTTCTCATAGGAGAGGTGTTCCATATCTCTGATCATTTCTGTGGCCCTCCTTAGGACCCGCTCCAACAAGTCTATGCCTAAAAATCTGCTATAAAGGGAAGACTACAGTTTTATTATATTTTATTGCTAGTCCTGTTTCTGCAGTGGACTTTTTGTCCCTTTGGAATCTGTCCTAAACCCATAAAACCAGTTCTAGCAATGTTTTTATGCAGGCTATGGTGAAAACTTAATGAAAGTTGAGCAACTCTTTCTACAGCTGAGCAGAGGAAGATGAGCTGTGTTTCCCTGCATGATTTACTGATAACTCCTGCTCTCAGAATCAGTGAGGAGAAGTTGCAAGTGTGCAAGGTAGCAGCCATGGACTTTACTGTTCATGGGAGATACAAGAAAGATGAGTGACTGGCTTGTCTTAATCCAAAGGAGTTGGTCAGTGAGGATGCCTGTGCTCTGCACCACCGGCAGCAAAAGGAGAGGGACAGCTGACCTCAAATGACCAGCTCTGAAGGAACCCAGAAGTTACCTCTTCCCCTTCCAGCCCCACCAACCTTTCCGCTGTTCCTCTGCTTCAATGGGAGGGAGTGGGAAGGAAAGAGGGCTCACTCATAATCAGGGAGGGCATTAACATTTACAGTAACCTCACTTTTCTAGAGCTGAGTCACTTGGCTGAGTAACTAGGGAATTTGTTTAAGACTGTAGCTAAAGCATTTTTTTAGCATCTGAAAGAAAATTACTAGACAAAACAGTTATTTTTAGTGCAGGTTTGATTGTGGGCCTGTCAGCCTTGGCAATGCATCTCTTTTATCAAGCTGCCACGATACCTTGTTTTGTTTTCAGAGCAAAGTTTGATTAAAGACCAATTTCAGAAAAGTTATTCACAGTGGGCGTTAATTAGAGCTTTCTGGACTCTGCAGGGTTTAGCTTATGATCCGTTTTACTTACTAAACCCTGTAATTCAAGTTACATGAAGATGGGAATGAACCAACCCCTTTCTATTCGTCTGAAGGCTTCTGTTTAACTCAGTCATGAAAGAACAACTCTCCTTTCCTTCCTTCATACGTAATTCTAATTTCTGGCCTTTTCTAAACAAAATTAAAAATAATAGTTCACATCTATGAAGAGTTTTCAAACTAATGAACTGAGACACTTCCTTGGAACTTCAGAATTGGGTAGGTAAACTTTAGGAAGCCTTTGCTTCTAAACAATGTTTTCAGTGGTGCCCAAGTATACTATATATCTTAGGAAAAACAGGTAAACATATTTCACTTCCTCTGCTTTTTTCTGGGAGTGGGGTATTGTTATTCTGTAAGAGAAGGTCCCTGGCATTCTCCTCCTCCTTTCTTAGCAGCAGACAAGAAATGCTTTTTGCCTTTCTGCAAGCAAAAGGCCAGCTACTAGCTAAAAAAAAAAATCTTAAAAAGTTGATTAAAAAAGACTTAGTGGTACGTGCAGGTAATATGTAGTAGATTGAAGCAGAATTTATAACATGATACAGTTAAAATTAGGAACTATGTAATAAAATGAATGAAATGAAAATGTCATTGGGGTACTATGCAAATATAAGCAGACAAAAAAAAACAGCCCCAAACAAAACCTGACTCAGCTACATTAGATATTTGAAAGTAGGCTAGACAAAACAAGAAAACACGTACTAAAGAGAACACACCTGTGAAGGAGAAGATGACCTAAAACGGTCCATCTCTCTTTTCCAGCAGACAGCCTGCACAGAAGAACTGAGGCTGAATGACATAGGATATTAAAGCAGAGGTCATGGATACTACAATCTTAAAACATTCTCTCTCAACTATACATTCTCTCTTGAACTTACAAACTTCGAAACCTAAACTTCAGCTTAGTTGTAAAGCTGGTATGAGCTCTTCCTAAAGATGCCCAGTGTAGCAGATGCACCAGGAATGCTGAGGAGGTAAGCAAATCCAGCAATCATAATCTTCAAATGAGGTTTTATAGTGATATTTATAACAATTACAATTTCAATCCCAAATGCCATCCCTAAGACAGTTATACGCCACCTGATTCTCTCTGGATATATATGTTATCTTCCAAAGGACACAGAGTACCAGTCAAATTAGGTATGTTATCATGCACATCAACAGCAAGTCGCAGAAAGAAATGTGACTTTTAAAGACAAACAAATGTTGCTGAGCCCTTCTGTGCATTAGTTATGGCTGTTTCTCAGTAGAAAGAATTAAGGTTTAGCTTCCATAATAATTCTTCCAAGCTGCCGGCTATAGCTTGTAAAATAGCAGAGCATGAAAACTCATCACTTCGTGTTTTCCAGTGTTCCGTTTTTAGCCATGTCCTACATACAAGTTGAGAATCGGCCTATACAAGGTTATAAATGTGCACTTTTGTTTAAAATGTCATTAACCTTCTGCACTAAATAAAGAAACACTTAAGCATGCCCTTCCAGTACTCACAGTGAGGTCTAAATATAATTTCAAAGAGAACGAAGGACTGAACTTTCTGAGTACAATCACTCAGGGAAGAACTTGTGCTTTTTCTAAAACCATGACAGAGTGCAAAGATCACGAGCCTGTTTTCCTTGTGTGCTATTTTTCAAGCCCGTAACGACCCAATCTCTTTAAGAGGTGGATGGTTATTGGACTTGTATGCCAGCTGTGCTCAAAATCTCTGGGGAGGATGGGCTGTAATGACACCAAGCAGGGATGAGTTATGAATGGAGACAGATTATTACAAACATATGAAACAGTAAGGACCCATTTTTCAAGAAGCATCTAAGAATGCACCTCACAGTATGTGCAAGCACTTGTTTGCTCATGCAGTCATCTGAGCGTGCCTATGCGGACAGATAGAACTGCAGGATTCACTAGAGGCTCACACACACTTTTTTGTTGTATGCAAAATTAGATACATGTGCACTTTCTGGTTTGGTTTGTTTTTTTTTTTTTTTCCTCCCAGAGTAATTGAAAACTTGGTGTGAAAATGATCAACTGCAACAGCACCTGCGCGGTAATTATGAAACTTGCTTTCTCACCTTTAGGTCATGTTATAGCTACTGACTCTTGGCCCATAGTCCAAGAGCATGAGAAGATGCAGATTTGCAAGCTGTAGGACAGTTGGTCGCTGTGCCCTCCAGGTAGGGCTGGGGACACTGGTGAGGCAGTGTGTGTGGGAAGCTCGGCTGTGCCTGCTGGTAATTCAAGAACTTTTATCTCCAGGGCCTGTCAATCTGGCACCTTTCACAAGTGTTAAATTCACTTAAGTATATTTTTTAAGAAGCTGTCATGAGACATACTGAAGCAAATATGTCCTTCAGTGGTTACACATGGACTTGGTGGTAACAATGTTTGTTAAGTGCTTTGACATCCCCAAATGACATGTTTGGTACAGCTTCCATGTTTGTTCGTTTATTCAAGTCTGCTAAATAGTCTCTAAAATCAATAAGTTTAAGAAATATCTGATTGGACATAGTGCCTCCAAAAGGCCTGACCATGGAGAGATGTTTTTGTAACTAGTGGACACCGCATACGTCTGCTGGTGAGATAATTTAGTCTACAAGCAATAGAAAAGGTTTCTGAAAGACTTTGCGGCAAGTATCTTTAGACTGGGTATGGAGAAGATGATACGGTCCTTGCTTTATGTCAAGTTAAGCTGTGATTATTTAAAATAATACTGATGGAAGAATCATTTTCAGTTTCTAGGCCAGATTCTCAACTGCTGTAAATCGTAGCTATGCCAAGTTACACCTGCCAAGGAGCTTGCATAGTAGATTACGTGTTTATATATAGTATCGTGCGCAAACTAATGAGGTTATTTCTAGATGTTTACCACTGTAAAGAGCTCTGAAACTTTAAATCAATCTGCTGCACTCATGTAAACAACTTATCGTAACAAAGCCAGACAAAATTGCGCCAAACATGTTAAATGCATTATTAGGTTGATGAAGATCATTCATATTGATCCAGGTCTGGCTTCACAGCACAGTTTAATCAAAGCTGCCTGGAAGAGGTAACAAAGAGCGGTCCTGGCATCCACTGCCTTTTGTCCTGAGGTCACCAATTTAATCCTAGAGTGAGTCTACAAATGACAAAAATTTCATTACTGCTGCATCTGACAACTTACGTGAAATTAGCTGGAGCAGGCTAAAGGGAAAGGTAGACGAGCAGAGGAGGAACAAAACCCAGCTTCTGTTTTAATGGGGAAATCATGCTGCCAGAGGTTGCTGATGATCCACCCAGCCATTCGTGGGCTCTCGATAGCCACACGACTACCTCCCCTTGAACTGGCAGATTTATATTAATTGGACTTTTATCCTGTATGGCAGCGACCCAAGATATCAGTACACTCTTATTCCCTACAGTCAAGGAAGAAAAGGAGAGAGATGAAAGTCTTTTGTTCCTCTTCATGGCCTCCAAGGATGACAAATAAATCTCACTGCTAGTGCTTCCTGTGTAATGTGAGCTCATAGTTTGTTACAGATTTGGGGACGGGAGACTGGGAGAGTCATTCAGCTGTGTCAGCCGACAGCAAAATGAAAGAAAAAGGGTCTGAAACACGGCCACATAGTGATGTGAGCTGCAAGTCATTTTTGCTCTAACTTGAAGGTATTAACAGCATAATTTATAAAAGCTTTCAGCAAGACTTACGTGTCATTTTATCAGGTACTGAATAAACACTAAATAACAGACAAGGTCTACCACAAAGAGTTTACATGCACACAAAAAAAAGAGCTGAAAAAAAGAATGTAGGGAAGGTAGGAAACTAAGTCATAGAAAACCATGCCAAAATTACATGTTTTGTTAAGGTAACTTGTGGAAAAGCCAACAACTGACCCCAAATTCTGACCCACCACAGAGCTCTTCTTCCTCTTGAGAGCACACCACAGTGAGCACACTTATGAACAACGATACGGTGGCCAAGAACTGCATCATCCTTTTGCTTGGACTGCTTTTGGATCTCAGGATGTTAAAATCACAGTCCCAGAAAGAGCACTGCCATCCGTGTTCCACCCGCTCTGTTGTCAAACAACTTCACTGCTCGGAGGCCTCTGCCATTCTTCCACCAGAAACAGTTGGGGTGGTTTACAGGTTATTTGAAAATTACTTGTGGGCTTTATGCCAAAATAGTCTACTATATCTGTCAAGGGGCTGTACAGTTCACTCTACTATGATTGCTTAATGAACGTTACTATGTATTTTATACCACAGCGTATCACAAAAGGCTGCAATAAAGTTAAATTATTACACAAATATAGATATTTTTTAAAAAAGAAGAATATTTCATCACCAAAACACATAGTCCAACTGTTTTTAAAAAGAACTTTCAGAGAAGGTCTTTTGGAATTATACAAACTGCACTGCCTTCTGTAACTCCTATACATTTTGTGAATTATAGCCCCAGGGGTGACAGGTACAGTACACAGCGTAGCCCAGCAGCGAATGCAAAAGCCGCCTGGATCTGGCTTGTCCCTTAGGGGTTCCAGGTTCCCCCAGGTGGGCCAGTCCCCAGACCCCCCTGGTGACCAGTCAGTCAGCAGCACCCACGGTTCCTCTGCTTGAACACTGGCCCTTTTGACAGGAATTTCTGCTTGTGCAGCCTTAAGCCACATTTCTGCCAAAAACTATGTTAGCTCAAAGAGATGCTGGATTAATGAAATTGAAAATGCTCAGAAGGAAAGTGATGTGATGCTTTAACCACTTTTAAGAAACATGAAGTGCGAGTGATGGAAGGGTGACCTTTATCTTTCCCACAAACAGAAGACCAACCTATGAGGCACAGCAAAACATGCTTTTGATTTATCTGTGTGCCTCCTTCTGTTTTGAAGATGTGATCTGTGGTATGAGATCTGGTTTCAACAATGCTGCAGGACTGCTAGAGGGAAATAAAGAGTTCAAGAAGAGACGACAGTTTTAAAGTAAAGCAAAGATGCCCACACAGCTCGCTCTTTGGTCAACACTGATACTTTATGCCATCGGCCTTAACTTGTCAGGGAATATCATACCTGCTGCGCTGTAGAACGCAGTAGTGAGAAGGACAGGCTATAGAAAGCCATCAACATCTGTTCACAGGGAGCCAGTCTTCTCCTGGAACATCACCACTGGAGTGATTTTACCAGTATTTTCTACACTACATTAGCTGAATGGGTAGGTGGCGCTTTTTTTTTTTTTTTTAAGGCTTCTCTTTCAAGTTAGTTTTTCAATTACACTGCTGCTAGGAAGATTCATTAGAATGAGGCCCTCACCTCTTTTTCTCTTTTGCAGAAAGCACATGTTGGTAGATGAGAAGGCAACAAAACATGCTCAGCCTAGCTGAATTTTTGCCAAATCACTTTGCAGGGCAAAGAAAACTCATCTACAACCTGTCACAAGAACACTTAGGGTCATTAAAACTCTACAAAATCTGGTAAGACAAAACGGTGAAACATGAAGGTTCTAAAGGATTTGTCATCATCACCATCATCATCACATCATCATCATCGAATCAGTTCCATTTTTGACTTCCCAAGAGCAAAAAGGCAGAAGAAAGGAAAACTAACTGGATCCTATAATGTATAGTCAGAACTTCAGGCTGAATACATTTGTGTCCTCCTGCAAATGTTAATTTGTAATGTTAGGAACTAATTCAGGTAAATTTAGCACTTTTAAATGCTATCAACATCAGTACTGCCAGATTCAAAGTTATTGGCACATCTCTTTTTAGTAAAGCATAGCACAAAAGAATAAAATAATTATCTACTTGCTTAAAATATAAAAGTTGGTTATTTATTCCTCCAGAATTCTAGCTTTCTCTCAGGGGAAATCTGGAAGTTTTAAATTCATTGATCCTTTACTTTGCCACTATTCTTCCCTCCTTTGACCTTTTAGATATTTCTTGGTTGCTGTCACATTTTTGCTAAATTATAAATCTGATTTTAGCTTCATTTTTCTTAAACCACTTGCCACAATCCTTTAGAAAAGTTTACTTGCAGTTTCATTCTTCTAGGCCAACCAAAGATTTACAATATGCTAAACTGGGCAAAAATTCTGTAGTAATCAGCACAATATATTTTATCCTCCATCATAATAATTTTTTCTGGCTCCATGTCGATATAACTTTTTCTGCTTTTTACAATGGTTTACAACTTAAATAATTTAATACAACAGTTGTTATATTTTTATTGCAAGCTTATAAAACTTGTACGACAAATCTCTTCCATGCAATATATTAAACAAAGAAATGACAGAGAAGAAGGGGAACTGATGATTACTAAAACTGTAATTCAGTCTCCAAGTTCTGAACGTGTCATAAAGCACTTCTGGCTCACTTGCCAGCACATCTTGTCAGCGTTCCTGAAATGAACCACCTCTCCATATTCAGTTCTCCTTACCTATTATTTTAATGATACAGGAAAAACAATGACGATTTTGCATTTCAGGCAAGGTATTGATGAAGTGGTGGCCAGGGGAAAGGACCCAGCACGAAGTATGAAGGGGCAGGACTGCCATTGCCAGCTCTCCCACTGAGTTGCTGGAAGTCCTTGGGCAACTTCTTTTGGCTTCAACAACATGTATAGAGCTATGCTTTATTTTATTTTGCAGGGGCACCCAGTGCTCTACAGACAGCTGTCTGCATCAGTCTGAGGCCTTTGTGTCTGATTTTTGTTTTGGAGCAACTGCAGTTCTTGATGCTTTGCAAAATCAGTCTCTGAATTTCATACTTCCATTTTTTGGAATACAAAAAATACTTTTCTGCCTTTGTGAAATGCTTTGAGATCGCCTGATGAATAATTGTTACTGCCTTATCTGGCAACTTATGTAAAAGATGCTGTTTCAATGCATCCCTCAATAAGACTCTTTTAAACTGTGTTTTACATCACAGACCCACTTTACGTACTTTTACAGACACAGTTCTGTCCACACCTACAAAGTAGGTCACTGTATATCCACAAGAAGATACAAGTCTGCTACTTCTACAACTCCTTTGCTGATAGTATACATAAAAATAATAAATATTGATCTAAATTTATGTCATAAGTAAATTTTACTGACATGGAAATGCTACATTTATTTCTATTTCTGGAGAATTCTTGATATTTTTGGAACTTAGGAAAAAAACTTCAACTAGCTGTGGTACAGATTCTTCATCACCTAGTTCAATGAAACATTTCTGCACAAAATGCATCACAGAAACCCTTTTCCTCTATGCTGAGACTTTTGCACATATACCTTACAGAGGTAAAACGCTTCTAAGCCCAGGCTTGATAAAAATCTCCAGAAGATATTTCTGATGGCTTAGCCAAAATCCCCCCTATAATTAATTCCTGTAAATGATTTAACTGCACAGTCTTAAGGCTCCTAATACAAAGGCTCTTTGCCTAGATGATTAAAATTTCTTGGTAGAAATCAGCTTGTGACTCCTAAGAGATCAACATAGTCACCCGAGAAATAAACTTTGATAAGACACCAAATTGGGTGGGAATGTTGACCTGTTTGAGGGTAGAATCATAGAACAGAATCATACAATTGTTTATGTTGGAAAAGACCTCTAAGATCATCAAATCCGACCACCCAACTTGGTGTCATCCGCAAACTTATTGAGAATGCACTCGATGCCCGCATCCAGATCATTGATGAAGATACTAAAGAGAACTGGCCCCAATACCGAGCCCTGGGGAACACCACTTGTGACTGGCTGCCAACTGGATTTAACTCCATTCACCACAACTCTTGTCATCCTGTACTCAGCACTGGTGAGGCCACACCTCGAGTACTGTGTTCAATTTTGTGCCCCTCACTGTATGACAGACACTGAGGTGCTGGGGCGTGTCCAGAGAAGGGAACAAAGCTGGTGAAGGATTTGGAGCACAAGTCTTATGAGAAGCAGCTGAAGGAACTGGGGGTGTTTAGTCTGGAGAAGAGGAGGCTGAGAGGAGACCTTATTGCTTTCTACAGCTACCTGACAGGAGGTTGTAGCCAGGTGGGTGTTGGTCTCTTCTCCCAAGTAACAAGCAATGGGATGAGAGGAAATGGCCTCAAGTTGCTCCAGGGGAGGTTTAGATTGGATATTGGAAAAAATTTCTTCACTGAAAGAGTTGTCAAGCACTGGAACAGGCTGCCCAGGGAAGTGGTTGAGTCACCACCCCTGGAGGTATTTCAAAGAGGTGCAGATGTGGCACTTAGGGACATGGTTTAGTTGTGGACTTGGCAGTATCAGGTTTACAGTTGCACTTGATGATCTTAAGGGTCTTTGCCACCCTAGATCATTCTATGATCCTATGATAAAGGATTCAGTAAGGGTGGGCATATTAGAAAGCTAGCATTTGGAAGGATGGGAAAACTTCTAAGTAATAAACAAGAAAGCATCCTTGTAATTTTAATTAGGAACTCCTTAATGCCAGCCTGAACAGATAAATCAAGATCCCAAAATGTCTAAAGAATGAGCTAGCTTCCATATGGAAATGTCTAAAAGTCATCCATTACTATTGCTGCTTTTCCATATAGCAGACACTGAAATCAATATGCTGCACTGGTTCAGTAAATTTGTCTCTTAACAAGTTAATAAAACAGTGATCCCCACATAGTCTTTCCATCAGACTTTCATAGAAAAAAATGAGAATATTAAATGCACTAAGATAGGGAAGATCTGCTCCATTTGCTCTGCAATGATAATCTTTTACAAAAGAGGATTTTTATTATTAATTCTTTGCCTTCTGGGGATATTATAATTTCCTAGAATGTAAAAATGCCTTAAGCACAGCAATTTGCTGAGCTAGACTGAATTTCAGGATATTTCAAATGAGCTGATAAACAACTGCATAATTAGCAATTATTAGATCAAGACTGTACATTACAGATATACGAGTGAACCAGCCAATGGACAAGCGAGTTGCAGATACTGTTTTTAAAATTGCGAGTCAGTGTTATGCTTTGACGTGCATCACAACTTTTCTTTTAAAGAATTAAATACCCTACTGCTTATTTTTTCTTTAGAAATGCAGATTATTCTATCAACCAAATCCTTGGGGTCTTAATCATTGGACACATCCCTCTGTGTATGAATAATAAGGAGTTTACAGGCTGAATAAAACTCATGCGCTAAAAGTGATTAGACTGATTTTTTTTTTCAATTAAATAGTTACAAATCAATTGTACACACATGTTAAACTCAAGACCTAGTATATTTCTTAAGCCTTGAATTCTGCAGCTCCTTGATGAAATATATTATTTTACCTTACAAAATAAAGAATGTCATCAGATATACTACAAAAAAGTTGAGTGTAAAATTAAGGTAATTTATAGTACCACCACATTTTCAGGACCTGGGTATTTGTCACTTATGCATATAATTTTGTCAAGCAGTCAGAGAGTGGCTGGGAAATGTGGCAGCTAGGTAAGAGTCAGCACTAAGGCTGTTTGAGATGCAGAATAAAGTTACTGGCTGAGATTTTCTCTAAAAGCATCAGACATGGAACAGTTTGTAGGGTTGATACCTACACCGACAGCTTTAGGTTTCAGCACAGATCCACCAAAATGATATGTCCATTGAAATCAATGGCACAATTCACACTATTCACAAATACTGTTTTAATTCTGACTTGATTGCTTTTGGGAGGACTACTTTACAAGAATTTAGAGTGATTGATTAATATTAGTCACGAGTGTTATAAACCTGATTTTTAAAACATGAAAATTCAAATTCAAAACCACTGGTTTGCACCAAGAACAAATAATGTTTTAAATTTAGGATGGAATTATTCTTATGCAATTTATCAATTAAAACCTAGACACCCAATGAAAACCAGCCCTCTGTTCCAAAAGATTATTAATCCCATTGTAAAATACATTATAGGATGAAGGGTCCCTTGGAGGTGCCTGTCGCCCAGCACAAAGAACCTAGGTCATTAGGTTAAACAAAACAGTTAACTTATTTTTGGCAGTCAGACAGAAGTGATCTTATCCTAGCCGTCCAGGCAACCGTGAATTGCATCACTCTTGTTTATAATAGCAACACGGAATTTAAATGGACCTCTGGTTAATTGACTTATTACTGCAGACGACTTCATTGCATAGTCCCTTACATTAAAAGATCAACTTCCTATTTAAAATTCTTCTGGAATGGTTTTCCAGTCTCAAAACACCAGCTTCACGTGGAAATGTAATCAATGTTCCTAACAGACAATAAAGCGAAAATGTAACACTTGTAACAGCAGAATGACTTAGACACACTTTATTTAGAGATATATCACAATATCTTTCTCTTGCAAACTTTTCCTTGTCACTTCCATTGCTCAGAAGAGTTTAATTTTAAAAAGGTACAGAAGTTTGTCATTCAGTGATTCTAGCTTGGAAGAATTTTTAAAGGAACTAGATTAGCTGCTTAGAAGCAGTTATAATCAGAAAAGCAACTATATAAACTGGAAGCTTCTTGCTCTGATCGGCTACTTTGTACTTTGCATTTCCTATGTTTGCAACTGTGAGAGCATTTCAAAACCCTTATAAAAGTGATTGGTCTTCACATTTATCATGGCTGCAGGGCTAAATTTAGACTTTAGGCCAAGCTTTATTTTAAGTGTTGAAAACAAAGCTTTCTCTGACAGGTTAATTAAAATAAAGGAAGCTATTTAAATCTGCCCGAGGGCATGCATGTCAGTGGTAGTCTTAGTGGCGACATTTGGTGGGCAGTGTGTAGATGTGGTAGTCAAATGGATACACCATAGAAAATATTTTTTTATGCAGCAAGCACATCATATACCTACTGTTAGGTAAGCCATATGCACATAATTTTAGCCCCAAAGAACCAAATCTGGCTAAGACTAATATATTGGTTCTGTTCTAACTAATGTAATTATTAACTAAGGGTCACAAAGCAAACCTTCATCTGCTTTTGTGAAAGTAAGAGGTGCTAACTCAGAGATATATTTCCCTACATCATGAACCCAAGACCCCAAGAAAAGGTTTCAACAAGCACTGAAGAAAATAAATACACCTGATACAAATGAAAGTCTGCCCTAAGTAACCTGCTAGTTTGCCCAGCCCAAAACCTTTCTGAAAACTGCACAAGGTATTGTAAAGAGAAACTGCACAGGACAGTATAGGGAATGCTGACAACCAGGAACGTTGTCTGGCACAAAACCATCCTAAACGTAGCTGTAATTACCTACAAAAAGAGACTATATTGGCTGGTGGGACATAAAGAAATTAACCTCACATAGTCACCTATGCTAAGAGATTGAAAGAGGACCACCCAGTTGACAGTCTTCGTTTTTTCTTCTGATTTGGTTCAAGATCAATTAACAATCAATTAGAAACAGATCTTTCAATCCTGACCATTTTGTCAACCTTTGAATCAATGAAAATGTCTTCTAGATAAAGTCAGCCAGCCAGAGGACAGGAAGACAAAGCTATCCCGCCTCAAGATAACTCCAGAAAAGGAATCACTGCTGTTAAAGAAATCCATGATAATTTTGCAGACAGGACCAATATTAACTCTTCATTTGTTATGAATGTCAAAAAAGAAATGAGCATTTGCTTATATACATATAGAATAGTGTCAGACAAAAAATGCCTGAATGCTGACAATTATGTGCCTCCTCAATAATTTGTACTTACTACATGTTAAGAATTAAATGTTTTTAACAAGAACCATTCTGAGATTGAGCAGCTTTTCAATTTTTCTTCAAGTACTTGTAAAATTTATACGTTATCCTCACCTAATGCCAATGACTGGCACACTTTTCACATTGCTAGCTTCAGCCTATTATGTTAAGGAACAAAAAATCAGAGACTATACTGTGCGATAGAGAAGAATACTGTTTGGCATATGTCTATACTGCACTATCTTTGACACGTCTGTACTAGGAAGGATAATGGAAGTATGACTTTAATATTAGTTCTGACAATAAGAAGGAAGACTTAAGTGTATGCAACACAATCACATCACTGACTCTTTATAATGCTCCACTGGTTACGCTACTGTTATTATGAATTCTTAGAGCACAGCCTATATAATTCCACTTTACCAGTACTGTTTCATGGGTTTGACTGCAGGTCATGTGCATACATTGCTGGTGCCTTACTTGCAAAATTAGTCTTATATATGCAATGTTTGAAAAGTCTGGCCTAAAGCCACAGTATTCTCAAAAATGCTTAATTTTTCATATTTGGTCTTTGTCACAGCCACTAAAACTATTTTAATAAGAAAAGCTTAATTCTCTCATAGTAAGGGTAGGCTGTATATCTGTGTTTATATATAGATTCATTTACTTACATGATATTGAAATTCCAGTTACCATGTGACAGGTCAGTATCTACCACTCTGAGCACAGCTTCATATGTATCGTGTAAGCCAAGACCTGCTCAATAGTACGTCAGCTCAGTAGAACGAAATATTTTCTACAGCAAACACATTGTTAGAAAACAAACCAAACTACTGAATCCAAACCATCAAAAGAAAATTAAATACATGTCCTGAGTGGTCCATGGCACCACACATAAAATCAATAATTTCACTCTTTCAGGACAAGCTGATGTGTGTATTTTCTGTATCACTTGCTTTTCAGTTTACTGTTCTAACATTCCAGCAATGTATTTGTAGAGGTGAAATGTTGGAAAGGATACTGCAATTTGAGATGCAGGCAGAGTTCATTAATGCTTTTAATTTCTTAAGTTTTAAAAAGGAAGTCAGCTTCTCAGGAAACTACCACTAGTTAAAAGTGGCCATTATACATCAGATTTGTCCTATTCTGACTTTCTCTGTTCAATTTTATGCAATGTTCAATGGAATTTCTCATCTCTCATAAGCATTTCCTGTCTTAGATCCTGGTCACCATTCTCTCCAAACAGAGTAGACTCTCCTGTGAAGAATAAGAAGCCATATTCTTTTTGGAACCACTTTAATTAAACTAGGTACTAAACTAGGTACTAATCTCTGAAGGTGATGAGTAGCTGAAAAGGAGAAGGGAGGAATATTTTCCTCAAGAAATATTTTTTTCAAGAAAGCCCTTGCCCTCCTGAGCAACTTTGTTTAAATCATTATAAATATATTGTGTAAAAGACTGTTTTACGACTGTATGACAGTTCACTATATTGACTTCACTGCTTACAGCAGTTTGCAAGTTTCCTTACAAATGTTAAGGAAAATAAAAGTGCTTTCTTTCTCAGGCTTTTTAAAAGATGCTGGTTAGTCTGAGACCAATTCCTTCCCGTTGATTACGAATTATTTCATTTTGCCACCAAGTCGCTGCCTTGTCTTCTGTGTCTCAGTGCATTCTCGTTTTCCACTGCCACAGACTACTATTTGAAGGAAGAAAAAGCTCAGTTTAATCATAAAAAAATGAAACAAATAAAATTAGTCTAGAGATAGTAAATAGCCAGAGCCACTACCACAAACTTAACTATCAGGAGCAAACTGTCCTCTTCATCTAAAGTTATAATTACTAATTAACAAATTCTTAGTAATTTTACTACTTACTGAGAAAAAATAATTCATACTAACCTTTAAAACTATCACTAATTTTTAATAGCAAACTTTCATGCTCTAAATCCAAAGCACACTTACGGATTTCAATAGCCAATTTTTCATCCTCCTCCTCTGTGGCCACAACATAAATGAAAATATACTTCATTGAACTGTCTCGATAACTAACAGTGAAATTTGCTACCAACAGATAAAATACTACCTATATAATGACAATATAAAACAACCAAGCCAAGAAAACAGATTTGTCAGAATGCTGATGATAAAACGCAAGCTCAGTATGTTTCAGAACACTGAGTACATATGTTTTTTTCTTTAAAGCAAAAGGAATTCAAAGAAAGGTGTTAAGGTCTGGTTAAGAAATATAAGCTAACAGCAAATTATGTACCAAGTTTAATCAGAGAACCTATGGCAACTCAAATTGTATATGGGGAAAAAAGTAAAGTGATTAGATCTGAAAGACTCATTAGTGTAAATATAGCACTATTTTCTTTAAAAGATGGTTTGACTGGATGAAAATCCCGACTCCATTAAAACTGAATCATAGAATCATACAATCCTCAAGGATCACCTAGTCCAACTGTTCCCCTATGACCTATTACCCACTAAACCATATCCCTAAGTACCACATCCAACCTTTCTTTAAAGACCCCCAGGGACAGCGACTCCACCACCTCCCTGGGCAACCCGTTCCAATGCCCGACCACCCTTTCTGAGAAGAAATTTCTCCTCATCTCCAACCTGAACCTCCCCTGGCGCAACTTGTAGCCGTTCCCCCTAGTCCTGTCACTAGTTATCTGCGAGAAGAGGCCGACCCCCAGCTCACCACAACTTCCTTTCAGGTAGTTGTAGAGGGCAACAAGGTCTCCCCTGAGCCTCCTCTTCTCCAGACTAAACAAGCCCAGTTCCCTCAGCCGCTCCTCATAAGACTTGTGCTCCAGCCCCTTCACCAGTTTCGTTGCCCTTCTCTGGACACACTCCAGGCCCTCAATGTCCTTCCTGTAGTGAGGAGTCCAAAACTGGACACAGTACTCGAGGTGTGGCCTCACCAGGGCTGATTACAGGGGGACAATCACCTCCCTGCTTCTGCTGGCCACACTATTCTTGATACAAGCCAGGATGCCGTTGGCCTTCTTGGCCACCTGGGCACACTGCCGGCTCATGTCCAGGCGAGCATCAATCAGCACTCCCAGGTCCTTTTCCTCTACACAGCTTTCCAGCCACCCCGCCCCCAGCCTGTAGCGCTGCCTGGGGTTGTTGTGGCCAAAGTGCAGGACCCGGCACTTTGCCACATTAAACCTCATCCCGTTGGCCTCTGCCCAGCGATCCAACCTGTCCAGGTCCCTCTGCAGAGCCATCCTACCCTCCGGCAGATCGACACTTCCCCCCAGCTTGGTGTCGTCTGCAAACTTACTGAGGGTGCACTCAATTCCCTCAGCCAAATCATCAACAAAGAGGTTGAAGAGGATGGGCCTCAACACCGACCCCTGGGGAACACCACTCACAACCAGTCGCCAGCTGGATTTCACTCCATTCACCACCACCCTCTGGGCCCAGCCATCCAGCCAGTTTTGAACCCAGCAAAGAGTATACCCGCCCAGGCCATGGGCCATCAGCTTCTCCAGGAGAATGCTGTGGAAGACCGTGTCAAAGGCTTTGCTGAAGCCTAGGTAGACTATGTCAACAGCCTTTCCCTCATCCACCAGGTGGATCACCTGGTCATAGAAGGAGATGAGGTTGGTCAGGCAGGACTTGCCTTTCACAAACCCATGCTGGCTGGGCGTGGTCTCCCGGTTGTCACAGACATGGCATGTGATTGTCCTCAAGATGACTTGCTCCAGGAAGGGAGTTTTGCCACCAACTTAAGAGAAGTCAGGATTTCACGAACTGCACGTTCATTTACATCTGTTTACATCGTCCGCTTTTTATCTTTTTTAGCATTTTGGAATCTGCACTCCTGCGCAGAAGGAGAGTAGGCTGGAGAAATTATTTGGCTAGAATTCAGGAGACAAAGGTTCCATTTCTGTCACAGGCTTACTGAGAAAACCTGAGTAAGTTACCACCTCCTTCTCTGGTGTCCAGGTTCCTTCTCAGTAAAATTCAGGTGATGATACTAAACGCCTTTCTAAGGTCCCCTGAGATCAAAAGATAAGAAGTGCTACAGCTAGATATACTTTTTTTATTTTTCATAACTGAAAACGCTGCTTACTAAATTCCAATAAGACACCAGTGTGATATCCCTGAAGGCACAAGATGAAAAATATAACTGGGAATTTTAGAATTATTTTTTTTTTTGCTTAATGAGAATGTGTAAGAAAAAAGCTAGCTTTTTGGTTGGTATTAGTGGCAGCTATTAAAAACATTCTATATGCAAACACATGATAACTAAGGAACAGTAGAGGAATAAAAGTGGAAGTCCGTAATACAATTAACATGCTTGTTAAGAAAAAGTCAAAATCGTGAAATCTCTACTTCCAGGTACTTCTTTGTTACAGTAGGTTGCGTATTACCCTGGAAATGTCACTAATGCTACATTTCATGAAATTTCAACAAGCTCTGTATGGACAGAGCACTGAGCAAGATGACAGTCTTTCTTTAATCGCTAACAGTTTGAACTTACTCCAGTAGTTACAATCTTTTTGGTCCACAGCCTGCAGAATGGCTGTAAACTATCTGGCCTTTCACTTTAGCTTCAATCTTGCAATGAAATCTGTGTGAAAGGTTCCCCGTGGCTACAACTTCTATCCACTTCAGCAGAAGGTCATGCTTATGCTTTTAGGGACAATGAAAGGTTCTAGCAAATTTTAGATAAATTCTATTTCTTTCCTATTATAACTTGACTTTTTATGAGTTTTATCTAACATAAAATCTGTGATCCATAAAGAAGGCAAGCAACTACAATCACAATCAAACAGCTTTAAGTCAACCTAGTGAACTAGTCAACTCCAGTTCACAACTACAGGATGAAGCTTGGGGGTTGATCCAGAAAGTTACCTCAAACACCAGATTAAAACACCCGTAGGAGCTTTAAGATCAAGAAACAGAGTAATGAAGCTAATGCAATTAATTCCAAACATGCAGAAATATTTAGCCTTTAGGAGGAGATAAAGATTCATATCTGGTCAAAGAGCATTTATCAAATGAGCTAACATGGAATTGTCACTTTGCAAATTTAACACTACTAGTAAAACTAACAAGTATTGCTGCAGGAACACCAGTGGTTGTTTTACAAAATATTGACTGAGGATTACAGTGTGTCTGCAAGTCTGTTTTTTTAGTGAAGGTGAACAATTTGAGGGAAGGGTTGTTCCATGAGAATTGTAGCAAGAGCTTTAATGTTGAATCTGATAATTTCAGATGCAAAATGTACTTGTCCTCAAATTCCAGTTTTGCAGTTTAACTTGCAAGTATATGAAAAACAAGGAGAATAGTTTCATTCTTACATATTCTAGCCTTTGTAAGAAAATTATGCATCTCCCATTAGTTTCCTGTGAGGCAATGGATGGCAGAATAATAGACAGGTAAAGTACAAGATCAACATTATAGTGCCAAAATTTGTTTTCTATTACTTGAAACAATCTTTCCAAAATAGAATTCTGGTATATTAAAAAATTAGTTTGGAGAACCCTGAACAGCTTTTGCCAGTGCTGGTCCTATTTTATAAATAGAAAGAGCATTTCAAATGCAAGGACTGTGCAAACTAAGAAGCAGCCAAGATGAATTGGCAGAGTTGCAATCAGATGCAAATAACATTTTGCATGAAAATTAAAGTAAAACATCTTTGAGCGAGACTTCATAATACTAGAAACTTACAATGGTTTCTAAAATCACTAAGCCTGAATCTCAGCTGAGAAGAAAATATCTGAAATTTCTTAAAACTTCAGAAAGAAAGTGTCAACAGCCTGCTTAGCCAAACAACAAACACATGAAAAACCCAGAAAATGTTAAGCAGTTCAGCAAGACAAAGGTAAAAAGAAAAGCTTAATACTTTAGCTAAATATAACTACAAAGGGCTTGTATTTACCTAGATATAAACCATAGTTGAAACAGTGTGAAGGAAAAGAACTCTCTACTTCAAAATGTCTTCTCTATTCTAAAGAGATATTAGGATCAATTGACTGACAAGAGGAAAATTTTCTTGGCAGTCGGGAGCCAGAGGAGATTCATGTGCACCTATACACATATATATATATGAATATGTATATACACTTTTTTAACTGCAAGAATGTTCCTACCCCTTCATGTCTAGTCTAATATTCTGAGCTGTGATAAATCAAACTGACTCAGAAAATGATAACAAGAGGAAATATAATATTATATAATAATTCTGGCATCTTTTAAAATATCAGGGTTTACATATTTTTTCCAGCAGAGTTATTAAAAATGAAAGTTCTATAGGTAATAACAAGTGAAGTGCTTTAAATAATATTACAGCTTTAGTAATAAACACATCTGAAAGCTGTACATTTTAAGTTTATAAATGTTATTTTACTGCAGTGTCATAATGAACTTAAAGCAGATGAGGAGTCTTGTATTAGAAAAACTGAATAATTGAAAATGAAGAACTCACTGTAGGTTATCTTAGGTTTTTAAAAGGAAGGAAATGATAAAGTCTGAATCAAGTTTCTCCTGAGCATCTACTCTTACTGGCATACTGCATCCTGTCAGGTAATTAAATGTCAGTATTCACTTAATTTGGCTGAGCAGCATGAAAAAGCTTGAAATATCTTTATGTATATTATGGAAATGAAAGTCCCATCATTTAAGAAAATAATCAAAGAATACAAAGAAAATACCAATATTTCTAAAAAATATATAATCATATAGACATAAAAAGCAGAAGAAAAAATCTAATGCTTCTAAACAGAGGAAGGAAAATATTTGTATGCCCAACATTACTTTGGCATGGAAGCTGACCTTCTTTGATAATAACAGTAATTAGTTGTCCAATACAGGTTAATTTTACGGACGGTGTTTCCAAGGGTTAGTTTCACATTGTTCTTGTGTGGACAATGCAAAATTTTTACATTTCATTTAATTTTCTAATCTTCACTTCTGATTTAAGGTATTGATCATAATCTTCTGGCTATTGGATACTTAATTCTTCAGGAGTGTTTAATATGTGTTGTAGAATTTTTATGGTTTCCCCTTATAGTCTTTATATGAGGCCACTTTTAGCAGCATAATTTTAGACATGAGCTTCAGTCCAGAAATGCAGATACAGGTTTATATGGGTGGAGTAGGCATGTGCGTACCTATGGTACAGTGCCACATTTGCTAGTGCAATTTTCTTAAATACATTAACTTATATATCTGAAAAAAAATAATATTTTAAATGGGTCAATTTGCATGATGCATGCACACAGAAAGAATTTATAATGCTGTACATGTTACGATCATATTTTGCCCTTTCTTTTACAGCTTTTTCCCCACTGATGTCAGTATAATCTAATAAAGGGTAACATGGTATTTTCTACAGCTCCCACGTATTTTCTTAATTGTTTGATTTCATTTTTTATCTGAAAGGCTTTCTGAAAAATATGTAGTAATAATAATAATTCATGGTTATTTTGTATCCTACAGACATGACAGAATTTACATTACAAACCACATTATCTGTGAGTGTTTTGCAGTAACTAAAACGTAAGTATTTATAATCATACCATCTTGCTATTCTTAATTGATAACACAATGTTTACTGTAGGAACCATATAAATAATAGTATTATTTCTCAGTTGACTTTACATAAAGACTAAAAGGCTAAGTTATTTCTGCTATAGGTGAAATTTGTGTACCATGAAGTGAATGTACAGAGGCTGCATGATGCTCAATTTCCAAGCTAAAAAGTGATGCGTCACCAAGAACCCAGAAAAAAGTATTGCATTGCTTTCTTCTTTCTCTCTCCTATTTTGCCAAATTTTAAAATGTATGTTATGGTATCATGGAATCAACATGAAAGGAAGCTATTCTGTGCAGCGCAAAGCCCTGAATACACACACCCAAAGTCTTGTGTAGAACTGTTTTTATGAGGAGAGGAAAGACAGAACACCATCTGAAAAACATTAATAAATCAAAGATGATTTAAACTCATGGAAAGTTTTTTGTGCTTATGCATAACATACTTAGGAGTCCATGAGTTTTCTAGGGAATCTGGTGATCTTGCACAAACACGTGTTGAAGTCATGGACAAACTGCACATGGGGAGTGACAGTGGGGACAAAACCAAACTAAGCCTACTAGGTCAACGACAGTGAGCATTTCAACTGGCATTGAGATATTCTCTCTAACTGAAAACCAGCACATTATTACAGATTAGCAACTAAGCAATTGTGGTGTATGATGATGAGACGTGGCACTTTTTTTGTAACCCCTCGACAAATTAAACACAAACTTTGGACTTGACCATGCAAGCTGTGGCCTACCATAATCACTGACTTGCATACTGCTACAGAAGAAAGTTCCAGTTTGCTAAGGAATCACGATACCACAACTAAGCTGAACTTCTCTCCTGCATCAAAGCTGTGCTGCTCTGACCGCTGACTCTACCCCCACTTTAAATGGAGTCCAGCTGTCTCCATGCAGATTCCAATGGCAATGAACAGCACTCAGCACTGCACAGGAGACACGTAAGTATCAGGAGCATAAAAAAAGGAATGTTTTGTCTTCAAATACCTCCCTTCCTCCTGTTAATATACAACCTGTTATTTCTTAAATATTGGCAACTACCAACAGGATGGATGTGTAGCGTTTAGATTGATGTGAGGACTGTGTGACATCTATCAAGTTTCTTTTGTTTCTGTGCCACTATTTTCCTTCTGCAGTGGGGACAAAGAAACACATTACTGGCTCCTAATTTAATAAATAACACCCAGAAGAATCCAAGCTGTGAATTTCTGTACACATGTTTTTGCTTACTGCTTCTTGCTACCAATCATATTTTCAGCACGGAAGAACATGCTCTTAAAACAGAAGCTTTGGCTTTATAATCCTGCTTGCTATACTCTGGTTTGTGTCAGTCACATCTCCTTTTTCTGGATCAAGAAACTTTAGACTGCTGCCTCTTGATTTTTACATCTTGTTTTGTTGCCGTTGGCTCACTGCGCCTCCCTTCAAGTTTTACTCTTGTATCATGTTTTCCATTACTTGGCCTGAGACATGATTTATGTGGTCCAGAACAAGGGATGAATGGAAGCTGAAAGAAAGGGTAAAAAACAGAATAGGAGACTAAAACAGAAGAGCAGAAAAGACCAAGCAAGTGGAGTACTCTAAGATGAAGCCTTGTATTTTCATCTCCTTATTGAAAATGAAGGATCAAATCATACCTTTGAACTGGGTTAACTCTGCTGAAGTTCTTTCCCAGTGATATTAATAGCATAATTTCTGTTAATTTCAATAGATGCGGATTTAATGTCACCTAAAAATCAAAACCACAGTAGCTGATGATGTTTGATGTTCAGCTTGATGTGGTTTTCTGAGCTCAGATTCTCAGTATTTTTTGAAACTTGGGCTTGTTTTATATGTCTTAGCACGTTACATTTCAGAGCAGGGACCATCCTTTGGATGAACTAGAGACTGCAGTCTCTCAGCTAGAATCATTCTGGTTTAAATGAGCTGAGATCCTGCCTCTAATTCCACAGCTCCTCCTGGCCAGCGTGCGATGCTTGCCCATCAACCCTTGGACAGCTTTCATTTATATGTCACAAAAATAAACAGGTTTTCCTATGTTTAGACAAGCATATTTAAGTCTTACTGTCTTGCACAAAGTGTATTGTTTGCTTTTTTCTCCCAAACAACCTATTGGAAGGCACTAACTGGATATTTTTTTAAATGTGTGTTACAACATGGAAAACAATGTAAAAGAGCATTGTAAGAAATGGGCTTAGAATAATTCCTGCCTAACATCAAACACCAAAATGTTCCTTCCAATTAATACTTGGCAAAGACATTTTTTGAAGCAGCATCATATGGTAAACTTACTGCAGAATAAACATTGTGGCATTAATTTCTGTAGCCAGAAAGTATTCCGGAGCATCTTTCCTATCAAAATGAAATTTTAATATGCTTAAAAAGTTTGCAGAACTCCTGAAGAAAATACTTTCAAACAAGTGAAGCCCAAAATGATAAGCAATACTTTTAATGAAAGCACTGATAAACAGCTGAGCTTTCTGTTTCCAAATTTTTAAAGGATCAAAAGTTTAAGTTGCTTTCATACCATCCCAGCTAAAAACAATCACAAGAAAAAAAATAATTTAGAAGTAAAATTAAAAAAGCCTAATCTAAAGATAGAAATCCTGATTATTTCTATTGTTGTTACAGTTTGAGTGACCCAAATACTTGATTAAATCACAGCAGGTAAGTTACACTATGTGATACAAAACAAAAGAATTGAAAGCACATTCTGTGTAGTTAATGCAAAGAAAAAATAGAGTAATCAGCTAAATTAGAATATATTTATCTTCATGTATGTAATTGCAGAAAATGCCTTAGGCTGGCTTCAATTAGTCATGCTTTTCATAAAAGCCTGGAAATGACAAGATCCCTTGACAATTCTAAAATGATGAAGTTATGCCCAGTAGAAGAGCAATCTCAAAACAGATTTGATCTCAGACTCCTTTCTGGAACAAGGCATGCATTTCAATGAACTCTTCTTCTTCAGGGCTCTACTTACCTACCCTTACTATTATGCTGCCTCTAAACAGCACTTAATTTTGAGTTGCTGAGCATCTGTAAGTTCAGCTAAGAACTTCAGGAAAATAAAACTCTATAATTTTGCTATCTTACGTGAAGTTACCAAGTCACTTAATCCTTCTGTGCCACAAACAGAAAGCTCCTTGTACATCTGAAATGGTTTTACAATCATAGCATTAGTATATGGATCTGATACAGTTGAGAGTAAAATAAGCGAAATACTGCTATTTTTCTTACATTTAATGTCACCCCATTATCTCATATCCTGACTCATACATTCCTGGCAGGATGATTAAAGACAAGACAGTACTCTGTAAATATCAGAAACAGCAATCTTCATCAAACTTCGCCCCCTCCCCCCCCTGCAATATTACTATTAGATGACAAGAATTAATTTTCAAAGTTTGTAAAGTCTTTATCTCCTCATGAGCCAAAGTTATGAACAAAGTTTTGAAGATCTCTAGAGCTTTAAAAGCTGCAAATTTTACAGCTTGCAAATTCTTGTTTTTAAATTGTTTTTCAAATCCTACTAAAACCTGGTTTAAATTAGTATTTAGCCCCCATATCAAATGGTATAACCATCTACTAATGTGCTTAAATGAGGAAAACAAGGGTTTTCCAGCTGGAGATATGACATTACTGATGACAAATTATTTAACTTCATAACATGATTCCTCATCCTCAGGTGTCTCAATCATTATCAAATAAATTAGACTCTGGAAACACATGGGCTTACATTGTCATAAGAAATACTGCAGAGATATCACAACCCAGTGATAGTTCTAATTCTGAACTTGCATCAGTTCCATCGGAGATGGAAAGAAAAAAGGACACATGTGCACACTACAGAGAAATGAGTTTAAAAAACAACAACAACAACAAAAAAAAAAACCCAACAAAGAATCCAGACATTTCTAAAGAAAGAATTCTCTTTCAAAGATATACTCCAATAGGGAAAACTTGCTTGCTGGTTTCAGTAATTATTATTCAAGTACGGAGTGGCAGTCATCTTTTGTAAGAGTGTGGAGTATTAATGACTGACAGAAAGAAACTGTTCGGGTTTTTTTCAGAATCTGCAGTTAAATTCCACTCTGTTTGACCAATTCATTATAATTTAATAATAATACAGAATCACTGAATAATTTTGGTTGGTAAGGTTCTCTGGAAATCATGCAGTCCAATCTCCCTCATGCTCAGAGCAGGGGTAACTTTAGACATTAGACCAGTTGGCTGAGGGCCTTGTGCAGTTAGGTTTTGACCTCCAAGGTGGAGGTGGCTCAGCCTCTGGGCAGCCTATGCCAGCATGCAACCACTCTTGTGGAGAAAAATTAATTCCTTGCGTCCAACCAGAATCTCTCCTGCTGCACCTTGTTACTGTTGCTCCTTGTCCTTTTCCGGTGCATCCCTGAAAAAATCCTGTCTCCTTCTCTGCAATGCCTGTTGAGGTAAAGGAAGACTGTAATTTGGTTCCTCCATAGTCTTCTCTCACCTAGGTGGAACAAAGCTGGTTCCTTCAGTCTTTTCTTGTATGCTCTACACACCACTCACCTGACCTTTGATTTTAGTGGCTCTTCTCTAGGCTTTTTCAAGTTTGGTGATCTTTTTCCTTATTATCCTATCCTACTACTCCAGGTATGCCAGCCCATCTCCCTCAACCTGCTGGCTACACTTTTGCCATTCAGAAATAATGTAGAAAGAGAAGGAATGTTCTAATTTGTTACAATGGAAAAAATCTACCTGTTCTCTATTTATCCAGTGTTGATACTCTAGACTTAACAGTGTGAGCAGAAAAGAAGTGCCTAAAGGGACTATGTTATAAATGTGCTTTCAGTGCCAATGAATTAGAGCTATTAATTGGATTTTAACACAGCAGATATGATTCATTACTAGTAAAAGCTGAGAAAAGTCCAAAGGAAAGAAAAAAATACAAATTTTTCATTGTATGTTTTTCTAAGAATTGGAAATTTCTCAATTATACCTCCTAACTTTATGCTATTTTAAAGCTACATTTATCCAAAATTTACAAAGAAATAGACTATTGGGAGCGCTGCTGCATATATTATGCAAAATCAAACTGGATGAAGATAAATCAAATGAAACCCCAAGCCCAACTTGTTAAATGGGTGGTAAGTGGTTGAACAAAATTACAGTACTTTTATGGATGCTAAGCATAGTTTTTACGTATTTCCTTCTAAGTCAGAGTTTAACTTTGAAAGGTGTTTCAAAACAAAACAAAACAAAACCCCACAACGTCCTTTACAAATGGATGTTGAAAATATTTTATAAAAAATCTGATTTTTAATACTTCTCAAATTAAGACAATTATTATTAAGCAGTGTCCTTCAGACCAGTTTGTGGTTGCAGTTTTCCCTGAATTTAAGAGACTGCAATCAAAAGAAACTCCAGATCTACATTTTAGAAGCCTCAAAAACAAACAAACAAACAAACAAACAAACAAACAAACAAACAAACAGTGTATGTATCTTTTCATTTGTATAAAGAAAACAAGAGAAGGGATGTTATTGAGAACAGTAAGCCAAGTATTTTGGGTGCAAAGTTTGGCTGCACAGTCTGACTTTGACTGACTATGCACCAGAGACAGTAAAAGCTGGAGACTTTTTTGCCCTAAACGTACCGGTGTAGTACAAACAGGCCTTGTTTCCTTGCCCTGCCTTCTCTCTTCAGGCCTCCTGCCCATATCCAAAAGAGAGATGTCTTAGACTACGGAGACAGGGCAAGGGCAGGGGAAACAGATGGGCAATGGAGTACAAAGGCATTTCATCACTTTTCACTCTGAGCAATAGCTAATCCTCGTGTCCATGTTGTCCCTGGGCTTCAGGAAAGTAGCTTCTTTGGCTTCCGTTACCCATACGGACAAAAGATAAGACCTAGGCTATTAAAGCTAACTATGCCCACAGCATCATCTTCTCATACTGTAAATTTCTGCCTACATTTGTGGTTTGAATCAGTCCATTATTTCTGCATGGTTTTTAGCTCCACATCTTTGTAAAGAATCATTTCATAACATTAGGTAACAAGAAGGTCTTATCTGTCTCCAAGCAAATGGCCAAACTTTTCGGATAACCTCAGAGACTGTTCAGATGCATTGCCAAAAGACTGCTGACAGCTGAATTTGATACCCAATATACTGCGCAGATGCATTTGGACAGAAAAGAGAAAAGATGATACCATGTCCTACTGCTTACAGGACAGAGTATTTCCATGGGGCTGACACTGGAAGAGTTTTCAGAAGGAATTTAAGCCATTGCCCATTTACCTATTACACTTAATTAGAGCCCTTAAAAGTTTGGTTTTCAGCAGCTGCTTTTCTCCATGAAAAGTTCCAATGAGAAAAGCTAAGCATGACTTCTGATAGTCAAGGCATCTGACAAAACCTCATAGGCCTGATCAGTGGTCTCTACAGCTGACAAAAGGCAAGATCTTACAGAAAGGAATTAACACTTCGAGACTGGAAAAGGAAGAACTGGAGGGGAAACTGGAGAAGAAGTGGAAGGTTTTGAGGTAAGATTTATTGATGGTTTTGGCTATCAGTCAGTGCTAGTTCTGACACCTGGCCTTTCCTTTTTGTATCCAAGAGTGATGCCCATTACTGCTCTAAGCATGTAGACCAAGCAACTGGGAGATTTCAGCATCAGAACTGCAGTTTGCAGGCAATTTCTGGAGAATGGAGTCAGCAGAATAGCCCAAGCCTGGGAAATAAGGATCTCGTGATGCATACAAAAGCTTTAGGAAACTGGAGGAGAAAAAAACACCATGGGAACAAAAATTTGTCATCTTCTTACACATATTGCCAGGGCAGGAAAATTTCCAGTCTCAAATACTTAACTTTACATACAAATTGTCACTTAATAGTACAAGAAGGAAGAAGTTTGCAGTCATAGTTTATTTAGGTTTGTTGTCAAACCTAATAGTTTGACAGTCAGTAGATATAATACCCATTGTCCAGGCTACTGATATTAGCAGCGCTAAAAATCTTTGATTTCTCTGGATGAAAAATACTGAATTACAGCTTCTGCTGTCAATCAGCTATGCTTTCGAAGAGAGTTAAGAAAAGTTATCAAAGAAGATTGAACTGGTACTCTTTAGTGCAGAGGTTATGTCACAGAATGACTGACAATGGTCAGCCAGCCAACAGCCATTCAACCCACTTGTGGATCATCCATCCAAGGGGATAGCAGACACATTCAATCAACCCAGGAACCTCCCCAGGAACAAGCTATCCACCTACTCACTGATCTTCCTGTTACCATTAAAGTGCTGATATTTATATTCTTATTGGTTGGAACTCTGTACACAGTTCTTCCTTGCAAACTTCACTCTTTTCTTTCACTGAAGTATTTCTTAGGTCTGGCAGACAAATAGCAAATGGCAAGCATTTTGGTACTAAAGAAGAGGAAATACAAAAGACAAGCTAGTCATGTCAAAGCTCCATCTAGTGCAGTATTCTGTTTCAAGTGATGGTCCTAAATAAATATCTAAAATGAACAAGGGAAGAGGTATGATATTATCCCCAGTTCACTTTCAGTCTACAATTATCTGAAGACCAGTGGACTTTCTAAGTCAGATGTAATTTCACTGGTTTAAACACCACCATAGTTTTTTTCTTCACTTATAAATAAAAGTAATATAGAGAGGGATCTTTACAAATAATACAGAGGTCTCTAGAAATCTAAGTTCTTTCAATGTTTATTGATTTAGAATTGCAACAGATGTTGGCATGTTGAAACAGTCTCAGAGAAAAACTTCCTATGTAATTGTAAACCATAATCTCTGATGTGTCCTTAAAAACCAAGTTTGTTCACAAATGGTGTCTGGATGGATGGAAGATCATATATGCCTCACATATTAAACACCAGATGATCAATCCAAATTTGGCAATGATTGCATGCCTGATGTCATTGTTATAAGATGCTTTTATAGTTGTTCTCTGTTAACAAAGCACTAAACAAAGTTTAGTATCAAAATCACGCCTTCTGACTCATTACAGAATAGATTGGGTTCTCACTGTACAAGTTTCTTTACATCTGTTCTCTTAAGATTTTCCCCTTATAGCCTACTGCTTTCAACAAATTCCAATGTTTATTGAGATAAATATTAACTAACATCAAGCATAAGAGCCACTGCTTAGATCACCATTAAAAAAAAAAAAGTCTAGCATCTTCCAAACTGATTATGTGAGGAAAGCAAATCAGTTTTTGACATATTAGCAAACTTAGGAAATTCTTTATAATCTAAGACTTTTTCTACAAAAAGTCTGTTTTCTTACAGGTCCATTCTGCCCTACAGGTCACTACGCATAAATCTTCAATAGGAAAATTGAAAAGTCCATTTATTTGGTGAAGAGCCCTGGAGCACTTCAACATAATGTGAAAACATGATAGGAGAGATAGAGTAACCTATAAATGTATCTCAGATTTTGTGGTAGAAATTCTGAAAGAAACACAAAGTTGTACAGAGTAGCTTTAAAACAACCTTACCAATATATTACTAGTGTTCTGTATCAAGGATAAAAGGTATATGTTGTAGATCAATCTTGGGTCAAGCAATTAAAGAATTTATTTCCATTTAAAGTTTTAGCCAAGATTTTTATATATGACTGTGCAACACCCAACCTTTAGATGTCACATGCTGTCCACTTTGAAGAAGGACGAGTTCTAATTTTGCTACCTGGCCTTGGCACCAAGTGGTTGAATTTTTCTCAATCTAGTATCTGTGCTCTTAAAAAAATAAATTTCCTGTCCTAAAGAGCAGAATGCCACTGTCCTAAAGTACAATCTAATATATTTTAAGCTGCCTTACAGGCATAAAAGACTTTCCTATGCAAATTCAGCCAAGAGGCAACATAACTATTAAAACAATTTCCCCATGTCTTTGATAGCAAAAAAAAAAAAAATCCTTTCCCCATAATTTTATGTGAGAAGTTCTGCTAAAAATATGTATATAGTGACTTGCAGTACACACAATAACAGCACAACCTTGAAAACTGATATAAAAAATTTAAAATTTCAGCATGTTAACAGTAATTTAATATATCAGTGCTCTTGACTGGATAGTTTCGGTAGCAATAGCAAGATTGCAAAGCCATCTCTGTGGCTCAAGACCAGATTTAGCTACCTCTACCCTTTTAAAATGTCATTTCAAGCACACTCATGAATCACATCAGTATTTCCTAATTGCTTATGTATATTATAATCTGATTCATTTCCCCAAGTACTAATTTAACCACTTTTTAATTTTATTTTTTTCTGAGCAGTAGCAGTGTAGGTCTGCTGCTTGAACTACTATACTTGAAAAATTCTTTGTTTTCTTAACAGGAAACCCAAGAAATTTGAAGTGAAATTTTCCTCTTCTTTCAAGCTGGCAACTGTTCTTACATTTTCAGTTTAGTCTAAATTAATAAAATTTTGTAGAAAACCAAGTTCAGTTTTTATAGCCTATTTCAGACAGCATCATGATATTTACAAAACTTTTCTGTTTGGCCAAATTATATATGTTAGTCACAACAACTATTTCATTAGTCAGTTATTGCAAAACTTGATTTCAAAAGACTTACATACCTGCTTCATTGTTACTCAGTAAATGGTTCTTAATGACTGCTTAGTTTCTACTCCGTGACCGCTGAGTAAATACCAGTTACTCACATGAAAACATGTAGGCCTGTGTACAAATGTTTGGAGGTTAAGATTCCAGCTGTCCTCATGGGAAACTATTTCCCAGTGCACAAGGACATATCCATCAAGAAAGTTAAGTTGAAATAAATTCCCATTGTGAATTCAAAGTGCATTAGTTATGGACATAAGTTATTAAGAAAATGCATTTTGGTATCTACCAGTACTGGAAACTGTGTGTTTTGGAAAACATCTGGAAAATGTGTTGATAATGCAGTATTTTAATAAATGGAATACTTAGAATCATATCAGATGGAAAATCCTTAGTTTAAAAGCAGTATCTTGTACCTGCACTAGGCTGTGACAACATCAGTGCAAGGACTGCTAACTGAGTGCCTAATCACCCGGGCTTCTCTTTCAACAGAAGAAACAGTCCCATTTCAAGCAAGATTTTCTACAGTCCAGCTGAACTATACTCGACCTATATTAGAATTTTTTTAAACTATAGCATCATGGAAACTTCATAAATACATAAGTCCTAAGAGCCTTTTAGTACTTAGCATTTACAGAGTAGAGACACATTTAAACTAATTATATATTCATTTTAATGCTGCTACCATTTTTGACTGTCTTTGACTGCCTTTCTCTTCCTGTTCTCTTCTGCCTTTTTATATTCACACTTCATTTTTTCTATAGTATTAAAAAGGGATTATGTAATATGATGCTCTGGTGAATGCAGGACCTTTTCTACTCCCTAATAAATATTCAAAAATGTTTTGCATACATCCTGTGAACAAGTCTTGTGAAATCATAATGGGATGACTTATGAACATTCATCTTTCCTATACCAAAGTATAATCTAGTCAACTGGATGGTATAGCAAATCGTCCTGACACATTTATATCAATGCATATTTAAATGAGAATAAGAAAGAAATAGTCAAATTTATGTTAAAGACTTCTAAAGGCTTAACAGCATCTTACTAAGTATATATGTCAGCTTAATCTAATCCTCCTACTTCTAACACGTTCTGTGGTCTCAGCATGGTGCCCATAATGCCCTCGTATGTTATGAGGGATTGCCTCTGAGAAGTTCATCATTGGTACTGCACTTTGTTCAATAAAACTTTACATCTGGTCTTAGGATGACAGAAAGCTATCTGTCTCAAATTTGCATTACAAACCTTTAGCTTCTTTTGACATCAGTAACACCAGCTATAATAATTTCCAATAACCTGTTACAATATGCAGAGTATACTTATTCCTGGTTCTCATCTTACTGTGTCAGGTGCAAACAAATTTCTCTTATTTATTTGGACAATTTGAAATAAATGACAATTTCTTTGCACCAAAAAAGCACTCGTCTAATCAGAGGCTCATTTGAAATCTGTGGCAATATTTCCTCCTTTCACTCCAATGATTTTAAGTTCTAATCAGAAAAAAGGACCTTTATTCTTTTCCATGCTTCTACTAGAGGAGACAATACATTGCAATTCAAGACCTTACAAGGGTTACTGAAGACTATTTGCTAATCTTATGACATGATAGAATTCCACCTGAAACCCACTAAGAGTGCAAGTTATCTCCTCAACTATCTTTCTTGATTTCTGAGATGTGATAATTTCTGTCTTTTCCATTATAGATATGGCTGATGTGCTTCACATTAAAATATTTGAATAGTGGTATCTAGCATCCCCTGCTATGTTATTATCTTTCCTCAGCAGACAATACATCTGATGGTAGTTGAAGACTCCAAAAGGACAGACTTACTTGTGGGATTAACAATGTCTAACACGTGTCAAACACGTCATTAATGGATCATCATACAGATGGTCAGCAACCAGCACTACCTAAGCTGAATTAATAAATAGCAACTGAAAAACTGCTCCCTCAATATTGAGTTTGTGTACTGGCAGCCACATCAAGGAAATAATATTTTTTAAAAGTCCATGTATTAGGCCTGCAGATTTTCAAGTCAAGATTGGTACATTTCTATGTTATCTTGTGTCCTAGTAAAATGCTATTCTGCGTTTGAAAGTTTTACCAACTATCTTATCAGTAGCGTAAGTAAATTCTGATAGCCACCTCGACATACTCTCAACAGAGAAAGTAACCTTTGGAAGTAGTAGAAATCACCACAGAGACATCCAAATACTCAAAATATCTTAGGGCAAGTCTAAAGAGACAAATATGAGCGAGTTCTGGCCATGCTCAGAGCTGACAAGACATAAACCAGTGCTACTTTGGAAGCCAGTACTGTTCCCTCTTGTCACCTGCCACATTCAGATTCATGCATTCTATAAGCAGAACAAACTTATTTGAACTTGCCTAAATATATTACACGTATGTTTCAAATTCTATTCAGGTAATCAATTAAACTTCTAGGTAATGTAAAACATGCCTTTTTTCCTCCCTTGGTCCTGAATCCAGACTTAGGCAGAAGGCCGACAAGTTAAAGGGCTGTTGTGGATGAAATATAGGACCAACTTAATGCTCAGGTGGAAAACAGGAACACACTATGAGAAACTGGAAGAAACTGTGGTCATCAGAACTTAACAGTCTCTAACACCTTGGGCTGATGTTATAGGCAGGTTATAATATCATGGGATTCAAAAGATAGACCTGATATTAGTTGTGGTCTATTACACCTGTGAAGCACACTAAAGGACACACACGTGCAGTAGTTCTGCCAGTCAAAACTAAAGACTGCCAATAATAACTAATGAAGTAAAACATAGACTCTGTCTAGGGGATACTGAAATGTATGGGAACATCTTGGATACCTTATGCAATGCTTTTTTAACTGAGAGTTAATCCAGATGTGTGAGTACATTTTAAATTATGAGTAGTATAATTATATTAATGGTACAAAAGACAGCCAAGAACACAGATCAGTAGTAATACGCTGTGTCCTTTGGAAAGCTGAAGAGGCTCCACTGGAGACTACATGCCTTTCCAGGCTCCAAGGATACATATTAGCACAACGCTTAAATATGTCGCTATGTTTTAACAATACATTAAAAGTTAGTCGTCTTATTTTGAATCAGAAACAGCATATGTATAATATTCTTGTATCAGATTGAAACTATCAGTAAGACACACTTCAGCAACAACTATTTTAATTTGAGAAATTATTTTCAAAGATATAGCATATCTCTTCTTCCCATTACATGAACTTTCTGGAAATTTTTCCTAAATAGAAAAAAGTTATCTTAAAATTTTTCATCAGAGAATTACTGCTACTTGTAAATTTAGTGTATTCTATATATTCTACAGATTTGCAAGAATGTATTTCTTACCAGTGGGGATAATGATAAAATTGTTATAATGACAGGAATTACTATGACAGTGCAGAGATCTGAACACAACCCGAATGAATATATGACAATCACAACAAATCTTTCTATGTCTGCATTGTTGGTAGTATAACATGAATGGAACTGAATCAAGTTTTTATGTGTACATGTTATCCATAATATTGACCAATACAGTTAATAAAGCAAATTAAATTTATTTGTAAGTAATTATTCTATGGCTTGAGAAATATCAGAATGAGAGCAGGCAAAACGGTAATGTTAATCCCATGCCAGGAACATGTTTTATCAGGTTTCCTTTTAGCTCTTAAACAAGATGTAGTAAAAACAACAACATTCTGTCAGACTATATGTTCATTCCTTGCTTCCTGGATTAAATATGCTTATTCTATGCCACATTTTTATAGCTTTCAATTCCTGTACTTTAAATCTATTAAACAATGTCAAGTTGAATTTTCTTCAAAAAACTGCTGCAGGTTAGGAAAAAAAAAATAGGACAGTAGAATATTTGAGGGCTAACATTTATGTCAGCTAATTAATATGGATCAGTTGTGGTCTGCAAGGATTTTCAAAGTGCATGAATGTTTGAGATAAATATAGACTCAGGATCTGATTTTGTGCCTTCTCAAATTGATAACAAAGCTCTTACTGATTTCAATACAGGTATGGTCTATCGGTTTTGTAGGTCTGACACATAAAATAAGCTTTTGTGCTTTTGCATAATGTTAGTTGTCCCAAATTAAGCGTAGCACAACATAGAGATGTACAATGTAAGAAATAAATTACAGTTACAACATTTTATTTATTGTTCTGTATCTCTTTACTTGGTAAGGGAATGAGATTTAAAAACATAAATATCGTGAAAAAAATAGTAAATTTGTTTGGTTAGCAAGTTCTATTTAAGTAAGTCGGTAAGAAATCAGCCCATGTTCAAAATCAGACACTCCCTAATCTAGAGGATACAACACCATTTCCTTGCTTTGAAACATACTTATTTTTCTCAAAAGAGTGCCTGTCAGCACACAGAATTTGGTTATATGAACACAGTTCTAGATAATGACAAAAACAGGCTACCAAATGGACAACTGTTGAAAGACTCATGCAAAAGATTCGTTCTCCCTATGTTTGACCCTGAGGTGGCTGGATTTCCCAGCAACTTCTCTTTCATGGAATCACAGAATAACTCAGATTGGAGCAAGATCATGTAATCCAACCTCCTACTCAAAGTCAGGTCAGCTGTGAGATCAGAACAAGTAACCCAGGGCTTTACCCTGTTTGGACTTCAAAATGTCCAATAGAACCTTTCTATATCAGAAATGTGCCTGGTAACCAGAAAAAGAACAAGCATATCTTAATCATAGAATGATAGAATTGTTTAGGGTGAAAAAGACCTTTAAGATCACTGAGTCCAGCCATTAACCTAGCACAGCCAAGTCCACCACTAAACCATGTCCCCAAGTGCCACATCTGCACCACTTTTAAATACCTCATGGGTTGGTGACTCAACCACTTGCCTGGGCAGCCTGTTCCAGTGATTGACAACCCTTTCAGTGAAGAAATTTTTCCTAATATCCAATCTAAACCTCCCCTGGAGCAACTTGAGGCCATTTCCTCTCATCCCATTGCTTGTTACTTGGGAGAAGAGACCAACACCCACCTGGCTACAACCTCCTGTCAGGTAGCTGTAGAGAGCAATAAGGTCTCCCCTGAGCCTCCTCTTCTCCAGACTAAACAACTCCAGTTCCCTCAGCTGCTCCTCATAAGACTTGTACTCCAGCCCCTTCACCAGCTTTGGTCCCTTCTCTGGACACACCCCAGCACCTCCGTGTCTGTCTTGCAGTGAGGGGCACAAAACTGAACACAGTTCTTGAGGTGTGGTGTACAGGAAGACAATCACTTCCCTAGTCCTGCCGGCCACACTGTTTCTGATACAAGCCAGGATGTCGTTTGGCCTTCCCAGCCACCTACCCTTGAGAGATGCCATTTGGCCTTCCCAGCCACCTACCTTTGAAAGACACTTCTAAAATGTTTTCTCTCAATGAAACCTTATGTAGAAGACAAAAATAAATTACCTTATGCTTAGTATTAACACCTGGTTTCTGTCATTGTAAGTCTTACCTGTTTGTAGTGTTTCAGCGTCAAAGATCTCCTCCTTGAAGAAAGCTCTAAAAGACAAAGGACTTGCACTGCAGTCTTCTGAAAGTTTCTCAACAGCTTGTCTAAACATAGCAACTAAGTCATTAAGAAGTCCATCTAAATCAAGCTGAGAAGTGGATGGTGAAATCAAGCTCAGATGGATAGAGATTGATGCACAAGATGCAGAACTAGACTCCACAGATTCACACTCAATTTGGAAGCCCTCTGACAACATCTTCATTGCAAAATGTCTTCTTTGGAGTGGATCATCAACTACTGCAACAACGTGCCATTCAATGGCAGCATCTCTGGGTAGGTGAGGTATTACAACCACCACAAGCAACCCACACACTGCAGATACGTCATGATATGCCTCTGAATCTTCAACCTAAAAGATAAACAAAATATTGTGCATTTTACAGATATGGTAGAAATTAATGCTGTTTATATTCAGCTGATATAGTAAAAAATAATATGTGCAGTACAGTTATTTCATGGAGACTCTTTTTCCCTTAAACTTTCCTTCTTATTGAAAAGTCATCTTGAGCAATTACAAACTTGGACAGTTAATACCTGCTTATTTTTGCAATCCCAAACTACTGCTATGCCTGTACCATCTAAAAATGCTGATCATAATGTATTTTGCACTCATTTTGCAGTCAAAAAAGAATCTTTTTGCATACAGTAACTTTTGTCTGTACCAATGGTCTTTGAAGAATAGAAATGGTAGGAACTACTGAAATAACAGAAATGAGTTAGTAAAGCACATAGAATTTATTTTAAAAGTTGGACTACTAAAGATACAGTTCAGATATACTAAAGATACAGTTCAGATCGTTCTGAACAGCAGAATGACCTTGAACAAACCCTCTTAGAAGATAAAATGTGTTTTCCTAATAGCAGAGCTCATTTAGATAGTATATTTAGATTGTTTTCACTTCAACCAGCACATGTAATTAGCTAACTTGGTAATCTAACTCTGAGTAACTGAGTTCCTTTTCTTCTGATGGTATTAAAGAAGTAGGACAGGTTTTCTGCTTACTTCTTTTAAAAATATTAGTATTAATTGCACTGTACCGTGTTAACAGGTATAGAGAGTTAATATGATGTTTCAAAATCCTGAAACACTATTTCATGAGACAGAGGAAGAAATTTTGAATTTGCAGCCATTTCAACCCAAACTACTCATATCTATGTGCATTAAATAACATTACCTTTGAATCTTAACAAACCTGAGTTCATAAAAGAATGATCTTGTCCCTGTATTGCTGCTATGTATTCAATCCTTTTTCATCTGAATACAAACAAAAACAACCTTAGAGCTTTAAACTAGGTAGGATACATTGTGGTGGGCTGAGTCTACCCAGCAGCTAAGCACCACACGGCTGCTTGCTTAGTCCTTCCCTCCCCACCTTTTTGTGAGAAAACTTGTGGATCAAGATAAAGATGGTTTAATAAGTGAAGAAAAAAAAAGAAGAAGGAGAAAACGAAAACAAGCGATGCAAAGGCTGTTACTCAACACTTCCTCACCAACAGACTGATACCCAGCTAGACTGTGAGCAATCGCTATCCTCCCAAAGACCTCGCCCCTAAGTTGTTATGGCTGAATATAATGTTATATGGAATGAAATATCCCTTTGGTCAGCTGGGGTCAGCTGTCCTGGCTGTGTCCCCTCCCAACTCCTTGTGCACCCCCAGCCCACTTGCTGGTGGGTGATGTGAAAAGCAGAAAAGGCCTTGACACTGCACAAAGCACTGCTCAGCAATAGCTAAATATCCTGGTGTGTTATCAACGCAGTTTTGGTCACAAATCCAAACCATAGCACCATACAGGTTGCTATGAAGAAAGTTAACTCCATCTCAGCAAAAACCACATTTACACACATTTAGATCTGCTGTTACTTTGTACTTACATGTATATACGCGTATTATGAGGTTGATTTATGGAAACAAGGTCTATTTATGGAAAGTAACCCCATTTTCTGATACACATACTCTCAAAAAGTATGAATTGACATTAGCTTATCAGCGCTCTGAAGAAAATTTTTTTTTTAACAACTATTCAAACAGTTGAACAGTTTAAATGCTTATTCTGGCCAGTAGATTTTTTTCTTACTTTTTCCTCCATTTTTATGGAGAGACAATATATTAAACATTTTTAATATTAGTGACACCATCTTCTTTGTGTACACAGATAATAACATTTTTATATACCAATTTGCTTACACCGCAGCATATACTGGTAATATTGTCCATTGCCTGACCTCTGAAAGGAAAAATAATAACAAGGCAAACCTGTAATTTTTTCCTGAAGTCGATAAGGCCATATAACTCACAGTACCTTCAATTCACAAGCTGAATTTTCATCCACTCGCTCTCAACTTTGAGAGGAAGCGATAATGACAGGTTACAGGCACTTTATTTCAAAATTCACTCACAAAGTTATTGACAAGCATTTTGCACAGAATATGCTTTGATGCTTGACCCTCCTGAGCTGTTTACGTGAAAAATGCACTTACTTCTATATTAACGACAGTGGAGTCTAATTCTATACCAAACATGCAGCAATTGCTTTAGCATTTCTGGTTTTGATATGGGAACAAAAATAGGGATAATTTGTCTCAAATTGCAGTCACTTCAGTCATAATAAAATCTCACTGACTACTGTTTGCTTTCAGTACTTTCATTAGGCTAGCCGGGGCTGTTATTAAGGTACCAACACATAAATGTTATATTAGCACTTAACAGGAGGAGCACAGTATTCTCCTCTAGGAGATGAATTCTAACCTTGTCAATATAATTCTGCTCTGAGTGCTGTAAAACAGTTTGAAAAGATGAAATACTGGAGCTTTGCACTGAGGAAAAAAAAAAAAAGTCATGCTCATTCAGGCTTAAAGGCCACTTTGCTGGCCCAAGGTGCTGAGGTACTGTTTAGAAAAAAGTCTAAAGAAGCTCTCTCAGGTCACATCAAGCACTAAGACAAACTTTTCTACTTCCCTGTACTTGTCTTAGGTTGTTAAATCAATTACTCACTATTTCTGCTTGCCTTCAGCTGCCATTTAGAATATGAAGAACTACATGAAAATTAAGGCCAGGAGAAAGTACATTTCCAAATTTAACAAATGAGAATCATTCTGAGTGAAAGACTATTCACGGTGCACCTGTGCAGTTCCATCGCACTCATAACCTTTAACTTTAGAGTTTGCACAAACCACAAGTGATGGAGCTACTGGGGACTAATAATCTTTCATCAGCTGCTACAGAATCTTACAGAAATGCTTCTAACGATGACCTCTCCTGACTTATTTTCAAGAAATCGCTGACATTTGTGTTGTACATGGATGCTGCATTTATGAGTTACCTTTCAGAAATTTACAACTGTCTTAAACAGCTGAATATCTTTATGATATCCTGTCTAGTAAATGAGGATGAATATATAAGGTCTACTAAGAAATTCTATTCATATGATGCTGGAACAATGTAAGTATTAAGAGGGAAAATGAAGAGGAATTGCTCTTTACAATTGACTCTGCTGTCTTATCGATGAGATCCAGGAGTTTTGGCAGACAGCAGTGGTACTACAAAGAAAAACATGTTTTTAGGGTTCTTGCCCAGGATACTGTCATAGACTATTCTGTAAAGGAGGACAAGTTTTGGCCTACTCCTACATCTTTACAGTCTTGGGAAAAAAAAAAAAGAGGTAGAAGAGGAAGCAGTTTGACTTTTCATTCTTGAAAAAGATTCAACAAATAATTCTTGGGAACCATTATAAAATTTTTTATTACTGAGAGATGAGAAAACACTGTTGGGCCCAACACTGTTGAAAACAGTGATTCCTTAAAGTATCTTTGACCTGAGTTTTATAAACCTCAGGGGAAAACCAGAAGGTACAGAGTAGATTTTAGGAGGACTGAGAATGTGATTCTGTTATTTATAATACCAAAGTAGGTTGATGCCACACTACTGTAAACACTGAGAAGAGTGCCATGCTAACCTAAGTAACAGCCTGGATAGTCTTCATGGACTGGTTAGTAAAGAATCACAGCAGTTGACAGCAGTCAAGAAAGCAAGTAAAACATTATGAATTCTTAGGAAAGGAATAGAGAACAGAATAGAGAACATTATGCGGTTGTAGAAATTCACAGTTCACCTGCACCTTGAGTAAAATATACAACTCTGGATCTCTCAACTGAAAAATGACATGTTGGACCCAGAATGTGTTCAGAGGAGGACAATAAGGATGATCAAAAGCTCTGGAGGGTCTGACTGGAAATGTTCTCTGGCCTTCTTAAGGAGAATATGACAAAAGTTTACAAAGTCATACATGACATAGAAGGGTGGATAGGGATAAGAACTGATTTTGTGTGCTTGTCTTTCTGTACAAGAACTACAGATCATCAAATGACATTAGTAAGAGCATGGTTTCAGAAAGAACGATGGTGGATGACACCTGGAATTCCTTGATGGAGAATGGAAGAACTTTACAGGGATTCAAGGGGAGCCTGAACAAGTACTTAGAACACAGATTCAGCTGAGATTATAAAAGCGACATATTAACATTCTTAATTTATACAATAGTTAATAATTTATATGAGAATTAATTATTTATATAGCTATTAAAATTAATTTAATTAATTTAAATATGAATTAAAATAGTTTGAGGTTGGGAGAATCTGAAGAGTGGATATATGCTTTTCCCAACTTTACTATTCACATCTGCTTAGGGCTACTGTTGGAAGTCAGAATACTAAGCTAAGCCTATACCATTACGGCCATTCTTATGTGCTTACATAAGAATTTATGCTTATGTTGATACCAGTGGTGTGTTTGATGAAAAAAAACAGCTGGGCTTTCTTGACTGGAATGGTTGAATTTTCACACCTAGTCCCCTTCCAACAGCTAGTCCTTTCCAGTATTTCTGTAATTCTAAGGGAGTTTTATGTTCACGTGTGATATTCCAGACTGATTTTACAGATGAATGGTGAACATAGAGTCAAGCAGAAAAATGCAGATAACAGCTTTGAAGTGCTTCTTCAGCTAGCTGAGCAGAGGTATTGGCATCAGAATATTGGCTGGAAGAAGTGGGAGTTTGATGTGGTTGCTCTTGATCTCTTTCTGAGAAAAAAATAAACGCTTCCTTCTCCTTTTTCCCAAAGCAGAACCACAGAGTGAACTGGAATCCCACTTTTAGGGGGGCACATATATCCTCAGTCGCTGCTTATATTGACAGAGGCAGCACAGATGACCAAAGCACAAAAGATTGTCCCCAGCTGTGCCGAGCAGGAGGTTTGTCTGCTTTAGGCACATGCCACAGGTACGGAGATCTGGAGCCCTATGACACTGGAGCCACCCAGTTTGCTGTGTTTTAACCCTCTTAACAAGGTTGTGCAATGGATGCTTAACTCAAATCTGCAAAAGTGTAAGGATGATTGGCTGGAAATAGAAGGGGTGGAAGGGCTTGTCTGAAAACTTATTGAAGGCCACAGTGCTAGAGTTATCAAATGACATCCAACTCGGTAAGGTAGTTAACAACAAGAAACGGGAACTGGAACTCTCCCTATACTTTGTACTCATGCACAGGCTGAGGCTGAAAAGGTAGCCTGGTAGGAATATTCCTTAGCCAACACTTTTATGAACACGTTTAATGCAGAAGTATAAGCCCTTCCATATCACAAGTAGGAAAGTTGACAACAGAGGTTGTCAATTGTTTTTTAAACTTGTAACGAACCTGTATCTCTACAATAAAGTAAAATGAACTGCTGCATGCATAATGTTTTCCTAGCTTTGCTCAGATACAGGAAGTCATCACATTGGTTCATGGTATTACCAAGTCCTTGCATTTTGTATGCCTCAGTTCTTAGTAACAGATTCACTGGATCTTAACTGCGCATATCCAGGAGAGCTACAGAACATTCTCACACTAATGAATGCCTGATGCGTTCACCATACAGCGGCAGAACAAACCAGGACCCAATGCAATCAGGGTAGCTAAATGAAAGATACTGGGCTGTAAGGGTTGTAAACTTACACAGAGTGTTCTTTAAAAAGTGCTATTCTTAAAAAAGAATTTATCTAACTAGTAGTGTATTTTTTCATTAAAAAAAATAATATCAAAGGAAGATCTATTTAAATTCCAATGAAAACACAGGAATAATGAGTATAGGACAAACCTATACTCAATCCATTGTATAAGCATTTAACTATTTTACTTAATTGAAAAAGGTACACATTTCAGTTATTAATATTTATTGTATAAATTTGTTCATTTTGACCATCCTCCATTTGTCCAAATGAGAAATATTCTTTTTGTTGTCTGAATAAGGACTAAGGTCTACCTATCTCACAGCTGAATATGGAATCAGGCTATAAGAGACAGAGATGAATGCGTAATTGCTATCTCTACAAAGAATTGACTTGGAGAACAAAAAGAAAGATACTGTGATGTTACTTTTAGAAGCTGAGTTTATGAAAACCTTCTATGGTATGCATTATTACACCATTATAGCGGCAAGATTAATGTGCCTTTAAATAATACATTTAAAATTTCTTTTACACTGCCTGCATTAAACAGAGTGCATCAAACTCCTGAGATCCAGCCTTAGCTTTGCTAGAGTCTCTCACAACAATAGGTTTATGACTTTAAAAAGTAAAGATTCCACTAGGAAAACTGCATAAAAATAAAAATGTCAGTTCCTGAAGAAAGCAGGATAGAAGCAATCCTTTTCAGCGTCCTAGTTTGTCTAATAAATAGGCCACATACATTCCTGGTATAACATGCCTGAATTCAAAGAATGAATAGTACAGTGTTTTATAACAATAAAATTGTTAATAATATTCTTTTTGCAAAGCTTACAAAAATAAGAAAGTCTGACATTTAGTATTTCTTCCTGAAATAAAACAGATTATATTCTGTATGCCAAAAATACATTAACACAAGACTGGCAGACTGAAAATGAGGTCTTATAAATATGAATATTTATCATGAAATAAATACTGTTAATATAAAAAGAAACAGGTTCTTCAGAAATTTTAGTCCTCTCTACTCCACAGCGTGTTGCACAAAGCTGACGGATAGTTCAGTTACCACTGGGTCATACAGAAATTATTTTGTACAATGTCACCTAGAAAACTGAGCCTGTACTTACTTTATGTTACTGAACCAGGGAAAATCTAGAGAAAACAAGGTGGTTCTTTATTTTTTGTGTCAGCATACGATTGCACATTTTGCAGAATAAATTATCTTTTTTTGTGCAGTCTTTCTCTACCTTTAAAAACCAGAAACATGAAAAAGGAAAAGTAGATACCGGGGAACAAATACGGATATAGAAATTTAGAGGCAGTATTATTACTATGGGTACTTTTAATCAAGTTTTGTATTTCGAGTGGATTTCAAATGAATGTCATCTTTTAATATAATCATCATAATTCCACATGCTGGGATTTGGGAAAAAAATTTCAAATTAAGTTTTTTTTCATAATAATTGTGAAAAAATCTGCATGTATCAGCATGCTGTAAAATTTATTATTAGATATGAAATTATCAGCAATTAACATGCCAAGCACAACAGCTTAACTTTTCCCACAGAGGCATTTTGCAGGTGAGAGGTATTTTGCAGGTGAATAAAATGAGCATACATCAAGTTATATTAGTAAGACTATAAGAAATCTGAATTCTATACAATATATATTGCTGGTTATATTAGGATTTGTGAAGGTGATGGGCTAAAATTATATGGCAGTCAACCAAGTATGTCAGAAGAAACTACCACAAAAATTAACTAACTTCACTCTTAGGGCCCAAGTCCCGCAATAAATCTAGTGTAAATTTGATTTTATAAGTTGAGACAGGTTTTCGGTGCATAAAGGATATGTTTAAATCTTTGCAGAATCAAAACTTTCATGACGAATGGTCTCTGAATAGTGCTACTGTAAGTATATGTAGTTATATAAAAAAGATAAATATGGAGACTCATGGAAATAGAGTTCATAAGAAATCAGATCAATAACTATATATGATCTGTGGCTTATATCACTCAAAGAGAATAATTCAGCAGCTTGATATTCTATCTTTTACCATGATCGTCAACAGAGGCCAAGAAGTGGTATTAATTTTCCTCACTTCTGTGTGATAGACAAAAGGGCTCAGCTGAAATTAAAGACATAATCTTACAAGCTCTCTTTTGATTAATTTAGTACATAAGGATAGAACTTGCTTGTTAATTTTGTTTCTCTTTTCTGTTGTTGGATCTCCGTGTTTTCATCCTTTCATTTTGGAAGCTGAGAAGCTCTGTGACATGATCAAAATGGGAGCAATCAGTATCACATTTCCATCGAGACACAGACAGCTTTGAACACATCTTTAGAACAAAAAAAACAATTGAATGCCTGAAGACTGTGTACAAAGTCCGTAAGAACTAGGCTAACACCTCTGCTTTCTGGACTTACCAACCTGGAAGTTTTCTGAAAATTAAGCTCAAACGATCACTTGTTAGAATAAACTAAAAGAAAATGAGAAAATTCAAACTGGCCTGCTGAGAAAAAGAGACAGATTTCTGCATGCACAGTAATGGAGAAGAGTCTCCTCTTTACGACTGAGATTTCCATTTTTGCTTGATTTATCAGAGAAGTATCACAATCTTGTTCTATAGCATTATCTAAAGGCACATTCTCAACAGCCCCATGGACAGAGTTCTCAACTACCCACTGAATTTTATACATTTTGATCTCTCTTCAAAATACATTTCATAATTGTATGTGACAATTATGCCACCATCAGAGCAAAAGAAAAATTTAAAAATGTTGGATAATCAGTTATGGGAAGCGTGTGATAACATCCAATGGAAAACATACAATACCATTTTCCCCACGTTTTTAGAAGGTTATAAACCTCAGCTCTAGCACTGATTATTCAGAAGATAGCATGGTCAAAGGACTACAAGGAATGTGCCTGGACTAAGAATCTGAGACGCACAGGACTTCCAGCATGGCTGTCAAAGGGGCATAATGTCTGAAATTCAGCATTAGACAATTAATATTAGCTTTAAAAATGGATATGACTGCTTGAAGGAGAAAATTTTTCCCTCTTACTGGGCCCTTAATTACTCCTACTGACACATAATGAGATAAATTAAATCTAACTGTTGTTTATTCTGGTTGGTTTGTTGGGGTTTTTTTCGGGGGTGGGGGTGGTTTAGTTTTTTTGTTTGTTTTGTTTTTATTCTGAAGAAACAGTTTATGGCTTTAGCAGAACATTGCAGTAAGCAAATGCTTTGATACAATATGAATATCTGTATTTTTTTCCCTAAATCAAAGGTGTCAGGAAGGGATTTTCACTTTTGTTAAGTGCATACGAGCCTTTGGTTGTTCGGCTTATTCTGCAGAAGTAGTCGTGCTACCGTGCGTACCTGATAAACACCCTTCCTGCGGCACGGGAAGCTCAGCCTCTTGGTTCTCATTCCGTGGCATAAAGTATTTTAAACTCTTAAGGTCTGATATATTTTAGTCTAAGTATACTCAGAGGGTTCAAAATAGGAATTTCTGGATGAAATGTAATGGTCTGTGATATACAGGTCAGACTAAATGATCTAATGGTGCCTTCTGGCTGTACAAGCCACTCAAGCTATGAAATCCGTTTTACCCACGACTTACACTCAGGCTTTCTACCAGCGCCGCAGTGCCGGCACTCCCAAACCCCACACTGCGAAGGCAACCATCTCGCTCATTATGGCCTTTAATATCCCTTGCTGATAGTTTTAAATTTTTAAACAGCCCTACCTGTCGTGCTCCCTTTTATGTGTTCTCATAGTTACCGATATAATTTCGGAAGCAAAATATCTAAACAGTAAGCATAATAAAAATGAAACAGGTTAAAGCTTATTAGCAGTAGGGAGCAGATGTAGCAAAATTCTGCCAGTTCCCCTCCATTTCCTCCCCAGCAGGGACTTTCTGTCAAGCTGTGAGTTAGTTCTATACAATAATGCAGGCTGCTGTTACTGCAATTGCACCTTCCTATACCTCGCTATTGTACTAAAAATTCACTTTGATTTTTGATTTCTTCCTTCGTAATAATAATATTTAAAGCAGTTCCTGCAGAGCTAAATGTAAATTCAAGGACTGTATGCTGGATGCTCAAAAGGGCATGAAAATGTAAAATTGATAAGAAAATAATTACATATTGAAAAGCTATTGTATTTGCTTTAAAAATATTAACTTTCTCTCAACAAACTAAGGGTTCCTGAGCCACGAGATAACCAGTTAATGACTAAAGTTAAGATTCCTTGAAATACCTCTCAAACATACATCACTCAATATATCATTTACAATGTGGAAAAAAGATAACTATTTAAGGAACAAAGTCGTAAATTGATAGCAGTATAAACTGAAAGCAAATGAAGTCTGCCACATGAAACATGATCACAGACTGTCACTCTGTGGGTTTTATTCTTCACGTGTAGTGTCAAAAATAAGCACTTAGGAAAGAAAGTTGAACTGAATTAAGGATGTTCAAGCTGGAAAGATTCCACTTGAAATTCATTCAAGAGTGTGTACCCACACGGGACAGAAAACGAGAGAAGTTAATGGTCAAAATCTACTTTGTGGGCATTCAGGATAACTGATTTTATGATTCAGAATTTAAATTTCAGATACTGATTACAAAGATGTTTTCTTTGAAAGTCTACTTTCCTTCTGAACAAATTTTCAACCCAAATGTCAGCTTTTACCTCACATATTCTAACTACGGTCACCTGTTCACCTATATGTGTACAGTATCATTAGCTACTGTTGTTGAACCTGCAATTAAATTTTTCAGTATGCAAGAAAGAAAATTGTGATGTTGCTGGAGGCAGAAGAAAAACAATTTGAAAATTCTGGTGGCGCTATTAAATTTCTATTAATTGCCAGGCTCTCCCTCAATAAGACAGCCACCTTTATTAGCAATATGATATATAGATGTACAATCACAAGTTATTTTGAATGTGGCACTTTTTAGTAAACAAATATTTTTAGTGGAAAATACAAACATATGCATTTCTTCATCTGATGTATATGACTCTTTCGGGGGCAAACGTTTGTCTTCAGCAGTGCGGTCCATTACTTTAATTTTTTAATATGGTATGACTGCAAAGCAAGATCAGTTAAATGGAATACAACAGGACTACCAGGACTGCACATGCCCTTTATTTTACATCAAGCCATATATATTGGTCAATGGTGTCCTACGTACAGTTTGGAATTTGGATTTTGCAGGACAGGTTTTCCCTCAGTGAATGTTACAGGAGTCACACTCAGGTGATGCAACTCAGGCAGTTTCTTCCAGTCCACTGTGGTGGCCTACCCCTGGCCAGCAGGCAAGATACCTCCAGTGGGATGGGGGAAAGACTTGGGAGGGAAAAGGTGGGGCAGAAACACGGCTGGAGAGAAAGGCAGTTTAATAATGAAAGGAAAAAGAAAAAAATAAAGGCAATCCCTCACCACCTCCCACCTGCAGACTAATGTCCAGCCAGTCAGTATGTCCAGCAGCAATACTACTTTAGAAAGAAAACTCACTTCTGTTCCCATTTTTATTGCCAACCATGGATTTATATGGTATATAATACCTTTTTGGCCCATTCGGGTCAGCTGTTTCAGCTGTATCCCCTTCCCCAGCTTCTTGCCGAACCCCAGCCTGCTTGCTGGATGTGGGCAAAGCTGGAAAAAGAGAAAGCCTTGATGCTGTCCAACAGCCAGCACTGGTCTGCTGTCAACACTGTGTTAGTCCAGATCTGAAACATGGCACTGTAGGTGCTGCTATGAGGAAAATTAACTCTATTCCAGCCAGACCCACTATGTCCACTCTCAAGTTCTCAATAACCTAAAAATGATAAGCCAAGTTTGAGTTAAACGCGTAACTTTTCTCAGCAATCATTGGAATGAGACGTACGGGAAGCAAACTTGCTTTCCTGAAGATGAAGATACGCCTCTCAGATTACTACTGAAATACATAATGGGATCTTAACTGTTATGTTTCTGAAGGCAGATAAGTCCATGTACAGAAGACTAGAACAGAAAGTTTTGAATATATGGTCTTTAAGTGACATGTATTAACATACACAATAGTTAAATGTTGTTACACTGAGAACAAAATGCAAATATATATTCATGGATATGTATATAATGTATATTTTTATCTATATGCATATATATGTATAGAATGGGGGAGGGAAAGAGAAAAATCTGTATACCTATACATCTCCCCCAAGTAATTCTGCAGAACATGCACAGAGAAACCAGGAGACTATGCATTACTGAACAGATACCTACAACTCCACACAAACATTCATTTGACAAATTATGACAAAACTTTACCAAAATTACTGGTTTAATGAGAAATGATTGACAATTAGTATTTTCATGAGTTAACAGTTCCTCTTTTAGACTCACTTGTTTCTTCACTGAGATATATGCAGAAGTAACTACTTTGTCAACTACAGGAGATGGCCAGGATGTTTGCACAAAGGTGCTTATAAGTGAGATGCATAAAGACCTGCATAATATTAGCACTGAATAATGTCCAAAATAAAATCAAAGTCAGATTTCAAGTGTTACCAGCTGTGTTCATTGTATTACAATGAAAGGATTGATGAGAACTATACACATGTATCAGCTGGAAGCATTTATATTTTTCATCCATGAAGCTGAATAAATACAGAGAGGAAGCTGAAAGTGATTATTCACTGGTGAGCTGGCATGCATGTTATTGGGTATTGACCGGTTAGCACTGCTCATTTTTGCTATGCAAAAATTTAAAAGGGTTTCAAAATAACACTAGCTCATTTTCACGCTGTCTTACATACTTCTTTGAAAGTGGAGTACATGAAAGGATAACTAATTTTTTGTTTACGTGACTTTTATGAGTAAGGAAATTGAAGATTTATTATAAATTTTGATGCCTGTGTGATATTCTTCAAAGGAGGAGGAGGAAGAGGAAATGAAATTGTTATGATGACCAGCACACAGAACCAGAGATGAGGATAATCAAGGACTGAAATTTAGCAGTATCCCTTCGATTGTACTACGTACTAGCAAAGAAGTACTACTACTGGAAGAAAGAAGTTATTTTCCTGAGTTAATTTCTTTTTTTTTTTCCTTTCAAGTTTTTGGTGGTAGAAGATCACAACTGTATCTGAGTAGAGATAAGATTCTTGCACAGTTTCAAAAAGAAGAGATGGCATTTTGAGCTCTATTTTTGGCTGGAGCTTGATGAGGGAGAAGACCAAGTATGAGTTTTCCTAGTTAACTGTGGAGTTTCTCTTCAGTGGTAATTTGCTGCATCTATTTGTGATGTTGACCCCAGCCAGCAGCTAAGCACCCACACAGCCACTTGCTCGTCCCGCAACCCTGGCAGGATGGGAGACAACAAGAAGAGCAAAAAGGAGAGAACTCTTGGGTCAAGATAAAGACAGTTCAATAAGTGAAGAGAATAAAACCAGTGATGCAAAGGCAATCATTCACCACCTCCCACCAGCAGATGGATGCCCAGCCAGCTTATGGGGAACAGCTATCTTGCATGACCAAACTCCCCAGTGTTTATTGTCGAGCATGATGTTACATCATACAGGATATGCCTTTCACTGCCTCTTGCCACCCCTAGTCTACTTGCTGTGAATGCTGAATAACAAAAACAGAAAGTCTTTGCACTGTGCAATGTTAGCCTGGTAGCAACACTGTTTTAGTCCCAAATCCAAAACACAGTGCCATAGGGGCTGCTATGAAGAAGGTAACTCCAACCCGGCCAGACCCAGTAGATGAGTTTCCTTCCTGCAACAGGAATTCTTTTCCAAGTCCTGCATAACCATGACAAAGAGGATACTGCCCACCAGATTTAAGGGGAGGGCTTTCAGTATAAAAGCTTGACTAGTTTCTGAGGTCAGAGTTTTCTGATTTTATTGATCTTACACTGAAGAGAAAAGTTAAAATACCCTCCCTGGAAAAAAACAAGATCTAGGATAGCTACTTAGTACTTAACATCAAGCTATTTGTTGGATGCACTGACTTGGAAGGAACATTTGGGATCTCTGAATTAACCTGATATAGTTTTAGGAAGGACCAGTTGATAATAAAACTGTCTATGTAGGTTGGGATGGTAATGCGGTTCTTCGTCCAGTCCTGATCAGCAGGATTAACTCATCCAGAAGAGAACAAAAGACATTTGAAGCAGATGATTTTCCTGAAATTCCTTCCTTCATTGTGGGGTTTAAAGTGCCGTACACATAATTAGGACTACAGTTTAATAGGGAAGTTCCCTGAGTGAAAGTAGGACCTTGATCGCTTTTCAACCAAAACAGCACTCTCCACTCAATAAAGAGGCACTGACAACAGGTACTCGCCTTGGGGCTGAAATCTTATTAACGGCTTTCACAGTCATCACACATAAGACTTTTGACCAGAGGTTCTGGCCTAAGCAAACAGTGGATGCAAATATGCCCTCTTGCTTAGCACAAAAGTGACAGGCTCAAACCAGAATTAATATTTTCAGCAAAGGAGATGAAGAATCACTCAAAAAACCTCTTATAAGTGAACTGCTGCAGGGGAAAATCAGTCAGCCTGGATGAACTAAGCTGTTTACTACATTGAATAACTTGACATGCATTTCTTCACTGTGTCTAACTGAAAAACAACGTTCAAATGCATGTGTGTATTACCTGTAAATGGCAAATGAGCTAGTGTAAATCAGTTCATGGAAATCAGAGAGTTATGCTGACTTACACCAGCTGAGGATTTGATTGTATCTGTATCTATCTACACAAACATTCACAGAAGAAATGCTCTCCTTCCTTATTTTCTATTGTTCATATTTTATGATTACATTCTACAAGTTAAATTCATGTATATGGTTTAGAACATTACAGAATCATATCATTTTTTTATGTATATGGCTATATTTGATTTCTTATAATGGCTTTCGTTAAAATCATGTAGACTGCTTAATTGTTCTTTTTGTTGACTCTATTCCTTTTTAAAATTCATTAAGGCTCCACTAGTCCTACAAATAGAATAACATAATCTCCCTCTAAAAAAAAAGTTAAAGTGGCAACCCTTTCACCTCCCATTGTGGCCCAGTGACAAAAGGCAGACTATTTTCAAGGACCTCTGGAGTTCCACTATCTGCATTTGACTTGTGTTAAATATTCTCATTACAGTTGCTTCAAGTGAATACAAAAGCTTTGTTTAATCTGAACACAGGGGAAATGAAATACACTAGGCACAAGATGAAAGACCCACTAGCACTGTGCTATTTGAATGCACTGCGTGTTCTTAACACGGGCCGTAAAAGAAGCCTGGTTTAATATATCAAACTGTGGAACATTCGAAATAGCATCTAGTAGCAAAATAAATGTTATAAACCTGATGAGACAAAAAAGGGAAACTGAAACATGTATTTTCTTCCTGCTGAATTTTTGATAGGCATGGGTACTGACTGGTGGCAATATTTTTCAAAAATATTTAGTTTTCTTCTGGTAATATTATCAATTCTATTAATTAACCTACATGAGATTCTACTGCAATGTAAATGTAGGGTTCTAATCTATCATTTATCCTTTTATAATATTCATTTACTTCTACATCTCACATTTCAACTAGTCTGTTCAAGAAATTGGTAAAAGAAGGAGACCAATTAAATTCACATTACCTATACTGTTATCTATAGGACACAGAATTTACGATACTATTTGGAAATCTAACAATTATATTAAAGATACACATAATAAAATATACCAAAAAAATGTGTACCTGAATATTACAGGCTTACAAACATCTGTTCAGGATGATGAAAAAGTACATACTCTCTCACAGAAATCAGGGGGGGGTTATATTCCTTTTAAGTTCTATGGTAATTTTCTCCATAGGTAAAGAGGATCTTAAACCTCTGTCCAATCCTTTGCAGTAAGAAAAACCTTAAACTTCCACTATTTGAGCATAAGCTACTTCTGTTCTACTTAGGATAAAGTGTCAGAGAATGCATGAATTTTATTTAAATTCATGACAGTCTGTATACTTCAAATACTACAGGCATGTCTGAACAATGCAACAGACTGCTGTGTTACAGATGCATGATGCCATTCTAAATGACTGCCATGAAAACATAATAATTACTCCAGAAAACCACTGCATGTAACTAGATAACTTCTGGCTCAGGATTTAACTTGTCTATAACTTGGGACCTCTGCATTATTAGGCAAGCAAAGTAGAAAACCAGAGGGTAGTATCAGTGGTATTAATAGGAGTGTCAAAAGAGTTATGATGCAAGGGCTCCCTAGCATGGGCCTGATGCTCCTAGATGACTGCTCTTAGATATTTTAAAAAAATCCTACTTCAGGCTCATTTACATCTTTTGACATCTAAACAGTTTGTAAATCTGCCCCAACGGTTTTAAATTTAGACACTTAAACAAGGAACCCATTCACAATATATATCAGATAAAAAATTGAGAATCTTTTTTCCATCACTTCTGCATTACATGCTATTAAGACACACACTGTCAACAACCTGACTGGCATTTCTGACAAAATGCAAGTCAACTGTAGCACGCTGCTGGATTTGAAACAATCATGGGATCGCAGCCACTCATCCCGAGTGCTTACCATAAAAAAGAAAGCTTCTGTCACAAGAAGGTGGGCTGGGGAACTTTCAAAGTTTGCAATGCATTTGCTCAGGAATTTATTGGAGGGAGAGGACCAGACAACAACCAAATGCAAACTGTGTTACAAAAGCCAAAACACACGTATTTTTTCATGTCACAGGAATTATTTCACCAGGTAGATTTTTCATTACTGAGGATGGAAAACACAGTGGCAGCTGCCTAATAAAATAACTCAGAGTGGAATTGAGCTATAATATTATCATCTGAAGAAAAATATAGTACATATAAAATGAATTGCTGAAGCAAAAGATATAAGCTAATGGCCTTTGAGCTATTAATACATCTTGCAATTACATTGAATGTTACCTTTCTATGTAACCCTGTCTTCTAATCCTAACAAAGTATACTGTTTTCACTATTTCAAAATCTCCCTTCACCAATATTTTGGGTTCACTTACAAATACAGGCAATCCTAAAGTTTTTCTTGGCAACAAAAAAATGTGTACTAAATGTACTGAAGTATTTCCCTATACATTTTTCTTTTTATAATAAAGAAATCAGAGATAACACTTCGATAGTTCTGGGAAATCTGCCTCTGAGTTTTATATATGTCATCAAATCAAAATAAGAACCGAAACTTGTTTTTATCATTGAGTCATGTTTATCAAGAACTGTATTTCAAAAGCAGCAAATGGCCTCCAAGTTTTTCTGTAAGTCAATGTGGTCTTAACTCACAGAAAAAAAAAATTCAATGGTACTTTGCCATGGAATATACATTTGAAGAGCCGCAGCCCAAACCTGTATCTATTAGACAGTTTATCAAAACTGATATATTTTACTGGCCTAGCCACACCAAATCTTGCTGGGGATTAGCAAGATGTAAAAAGAATCAAACACAGCAGTTAAACAAGCTGGAAAGCCTGAAATCTTGAGACAGTACAGCTTGTTTCTTCTTTGTATTGGTAAGTATAACAAAGGAAAGCAAAAAGCAGGCATTCAGAGGTAGAAAAAAAATGTAATCATGATCTTGCCCATCTCAGTCAGTCTAGTGGAGTCTGTTGTACAGACAGAAGTACAATCCATCGCTTGAAATAGTCCAACAAAGTACAACAGGGATGGTTCTGCATGGAAAGCCCACGGGGAGGGGAAAAAGAAGGTAAGGGGTGGACTCAGCTCCCAATTAAATACAGTGGGAGTACTGTCTAAACCACACAGCTCAACCCCTACTGAATAAACTGCCTACACAAAGTAAATTAATAAAATTTTGCAGGCACAGTCACTGTTATATCATTATACAATAATTATTTGGAATATTTCCATCTATCAATAATGCCATCTGTCCCACCCAATACAAATGGACTACAACCCATCTGGCTTAATTTTTTCTATTGATTACTCTGCTGAATGAGTTAGCAAAACCACTTATAAAATCATCATATTACATGACACTGTCATTAAAAGATGTGAAATAAGGAAAAACACAAGATGAAACTTAATTAGAAAACTGTCAGTTCTTCTTCCAAAAAGTTTTAGCAATGCTATAAGCTTTTTTCCCTGTTGTTACTCAAAAGAAAAAAAAAAAAAAAAAGCTTTAAAAGCTAACTACTGGATTAGGCAGAAACTGTTCTATCACACGATTGTTACAATTTCTGACTAGGTATGTTAGAGGAGCTCCCTTAATGTACCTCCTCAAGAGTGTCAAAATGTCCCAAAACGTGCCTGGGAATCACAGAGAAACTGTGGAAGGAGTGTAACTTAAAAATAGGGTGGGGGGAAGCTGCCGATGGCTGGCACTTCTATTTGTTAATTCTAATTATTCTTCCTAGGTTTTGGCTTTGATTATTTGTTTGTGTAATTGTCTTTATGCTATTTTTGCAGCCTCTGTTTTTCCTTTTAACCACTGCCTCCTTGAACTATGCTTTAATTTCTCCAACAGCCGCTCCTCAACAGCAGTGCAGCCTTACCATCTACGAAACCGAAATGCTTACCTCAGCCCCCTCGCTCTAGGTCTCAGTTCCTACAACACCCTCTTTGTTTTAAGGAAGGAAATCTCTCGTGTACATTCCAAATATTGATCCAAAGATGGTTTTGTTAGCCAAGTGATTTTTTTTTTTTTTTTTTTGAGTGACACCTCGGTGGGGCTGCTTTCTTGTCCTTCCCTCCCCACTAGATTTCTGTTTCCTCCGTCACCCCGAATGGCTTTTCCAGTGACACTGAGACACAAAGAGACATAGGAAGGAAGAAGAGAGGGGGACAGGGGCTGGATTGCGGCTCCCAGGAACAACTGTCGATGGCTGTGGGTAACTGGAGTTCACGGAGGTGATGCTCAGGGTTATACTGGTGGGGTGAGGCTGCAGGGAATGGTGCTGGGAGCACAGATACTGAGTTGCCATCTGGAGTGAGGGAAATCAGGATGACAGCAGTGGAAAGGAGTTGTGTAGGAAGCAAGGAATGATGCTGGAATAAGGAAGGGGCCAGAGGCTGGCTGACTGAAACAAATCAGGAGTTGCGAGAGGGTCCAGCTTGCTTACTGTCACTATTTTCTCCCTCTCTTACAATTCTCTCCCATCCTTGATGCTCGCTACAGCCACTCCTCTGGTAATCTGAAACATATTCAATTCACCTTTCTCTTCATAATTCCAGAAATTCCTAAAAGACAATTGTCACTTTCAGTATGTGACAAGTCCTCTAAAGTCCAGGTGAATGTGTCTGACCCTGCGGCCGTATCTTAAACAAAGCTTTGATCAAGCCGGTGTCCATACCCTGTTCTAAGAAATAAGCCTTTTGTGGTATATAAACACATCCAGAGAAAAATTCTCACGTTTCTCTTTATATTATGTTCTGTTAGGTCCAATTTATTTGTGTCCTAAACAATTTATACAATCCCTTTTTTGCTTTACAGACTACTGACATCAAATAGGTAGAATGATTCAAGCGAAGTTGCTGAAGAGTATTAATTATGTAGAAGATATTTACCAGACATATATGACAGAACACTAATAATTTTTGGTGCTCTAAGAAAAACCTCTGGCAGTTCTGATGCATATGATTTAGTCACTGTGTTAAATACAAATATCTCAATCTTAATATACCATCATTTTGCTATTAAATACAGAACATTCAACAAAAAGAAATGTAAAGTCTAAAACTCGTCTTTGAAACATAATTAGTTCTACAGTTTATGATGTCTAGTTTACAAGAAACGAGTTCTGAGCTGCACTGTTTTGTCGGCACAAACTCCTTTTCCCATGGATGACAGAAGCATAATGATTTCAATTGAGACACCATTTGTTCTTATTAAGTAATCTGTAGGTTGCAATTGATTCAGACCTTTGGCTGCTGCTTGAAATACAGTTTAAAAATAATAAAATACTTTTTGGTTTGGCTGACTTGGTTTACTTGAACAAAAAAGACCATTATTTCATGTCACGTTATCTGGCAGAACTTTCTGGAGCGGTATTGGGATACCCAAAAATAAACAAAACCACCCAAATAAGGGATATGTTACCTAGACTCTTAAATACAGACCCCTTCAGAGTAAAGCTACTGCCTCCTGGCTTCCATACAGAAAGGCAGCATCTTACAGCATCTGACAGACTGCTCCAAAGAAAATTTTAAGAGATGTAAAAACTACATTTCCTGTTTTCATCGATTCTGTGGAATAAGAGAGGAGAAGTACAACTATCGTGCTTTATCAGTCATCTTACAAAGTTCTTCCAAATTCCAAATGTTACTGTTCTCCTTATCCTGAGAGTAAAGGAACAATTCTCCTAATACCATGCCAGCTAGCGCTTCTCCTCCAACACAAAAATCTCTATTTCCATTAACAGGACAATCGTATTTTCAAGGCAGGACAATTCCTCCCTCTGGTTCCTTGTAACAGAAGTGTTTGCTGCATCTTTTTCTCTGCTTCACTGTGTACACAAACTCTTATTAATCAAAAAAGTATGCAGAGCCCGAGGAAAAATTCAATTTCTCCTATTGACGAAATGATAAGGAAATTGGAACATCTGGCTCATTCCCACGATACTTTTTTTCCAAAGCATTTTTCGATTGTGTTGTGGCACAAATGTGAAATAATTGTAATGTGCCACATCATTACTTCATCTGCTAATATTTTTTTTTTGCTATTTCTGATACTGTCATTGATGAAAATGATCTGATAAGCACAGCATAAGATTGATGAACATCCTCTGGGATTGCTTCATGCTTTTTCTTAAACGTTTCTGAAGACTGTTAGGCAGCTGACTTTCACAGAAGTATGTGCAGGCAGCAATCCATTTCTAAGCTACGGCTTCAACAATCAAAAAGCAACATGGGCCAAATTCTAGTAATAGCCCAAAAGTAAGCAACCTCATCTGTATTTTTCATGTTGTTAAGAAAGTACCACCTAGTCATCTCAGTAAGTGGAAGAAATAAAAGACTTGATAGAGAGTGGCTGGTACGGATAACGACTGTGGAAGACCTAAAAGATTCTATCTGCAAAAAAGAAAAGTTTTGAAGAGCTGGCAAACACCACCAATTTGCCCCCAAACCATACCTATTACTAATAAAAAGCATGTAGGCTTCATGGTCATGGTACATATTACAAACCAGTCACATAGCAAAAAACCTGAATTGAATTAAAAAATCTGAATTGAATTCAGATTCAATACACTTAGTCTTGGAGAAGTACTAAACACTTTTGAACACTTTTTATTTATTAGTAAGTCAAGGTGGAATGTGTGTCTAAGGAAAGCCTACATCTTTATTCAGAAAGACAAATGCTTAGTGGAGAGACTGAAAGTGAAGGCAAAGAGAAGGAAAGTTTTAGATGCATTTCTCTTTCTTCTATGGCAATATTAACACATGCTATGCTTCCAAGTCATGTATTTCCCTGAGAAACCACAATAATCAAGTTATATTAAATTATACAGCAATTATGCAGTTACTACTCTTTTTTCTCATTTGTGGAGAAGTTAGGTTTTATTTACCAGATTTGTGGTCATTACCTTTTCAGTGCTTGCAGAGTGTTCTGGGGCTATTTCAGAAAAGTGGTGCATAAATAACAGAAATTGTTATGGTACCGTTATAAATCACTGTGCAAATTATTATGCTGTTAGAGATCATCTAGGGTCAACCAATAGACAGGCACACCCCAATCTGGTCTTAAAAGTTCAGCTGAATAATAAGCAATAATGAGCAGTAAACTGCTAAACTCAGTTGTCATGACAATTTTGCTTGTAAGAAAGAGGGGGGGAAAAAACTCAACAACTCAAAAAAAGTAAAGTAAACCACTCAGTTCTTATTATGTAAAAATAAGATAGGCAGATAGGCAGATAGGCAGAGGTAATTCAAATAAGATATTGTTCACATTTTTTGTTGGAGGAATTGACTACTCTTTAAGTGTTCTTTAACACTTTGCTTTGGGGAATTAAGACAAAGTTAGTGATGAATATAACTTTCTATTAAGCAATTTTCCTTCTCAGTCGTGCACAACCACTTATGAGCCAGAACATAACAGCTCAATCAAACCTTATTGTATCAGCTTTACCTGAACCCCTCTGAAACGTACTCAGAAAATTCTGACAAGACTTAGAGGGGGAAAAAAAAGACAGGTCAGAAAGAAGAAAATGGATATCACAGCTACCTTTTTACATTCTCTTAACTTCTTCTGCCATATAGAGCGAGCAATAGGAATGTGCTTGCTGTCAGTTACATAGCAGTTGGCTGTGATGACGTGGTGAAGCACAGTCTTCTCACTCATAGCTTGAAGAATTCGCTCAACATGACGGAGGGAAACTATGGCCTCAGTCCATATGCCGCCGCTAACAAGCTGCATCGTACAAGGTACTAAAGCAATCTGTCCAGCACAGTAGAGAACATCTCCAACCTAGAAGAAAAGAAAAATTAGTAAAGAAGATTCTGGGAGTATATAGAAGGCAAAGGAAGCACTTTTCTCTTTTCCAGGTAGTTTCTTTCAACAGTACTGTTCTTTGCCACCATTTCTTACAAATAAAGCAAATACACCAGTCTAAAGATAATTTTTGATAGGGATTTAACTGCAATATAGAAACACAGCCTTGCAATAAACTTAAACCTAACAGTTAATACTTGGATGTGTCAGCTCAAAACAATGATATCTGATGTTACTGACAGTTACAGCTGCTGGATCACACTGATGCCCCAACATGGTTAAGTGTGTTCTGCTCTCTTTTTTTTAACTTTTAAGTCGTAGGTTAAGCTTTGTTTTGAGTAAGAATAGGTATAGGTATATATCTATAATGTCTTTAGGAAACTAATTTAAAAATACTATAAAATAATTCCTGCAGAACACCTGAAAGAGTTTCACCTTTTGAAAATGGAATTAAATGGGTAGCCAGATATACCATAGAATCACAGAATCATTAAGGTTGGAAGAGACCTCAAGGATCATCCAGTCCAACCGTCCCCCCACCACCTATTATCCACTAAACCATGTCCTTCAGTACCACATCCAACCTTTCCTTAAACACCCCCAGGGACAGTGACTCCACCACCGCCCTGGGCAACCCGTTTCAATGCCCGACCACCCTTTCAGAGAAGAAATTTCTCCTCATCTCCAACCTGAACCTTCCCTGGCGCAACTTGCAGCCATTTCCCCTTGTCCTGTCACTAGTTATCTGCGAGAAGAGGCCAACCCCCAGCTTGCCACAACTTCCTTTCAGGTAGTTGTAGAGGGCAATAAGGTCTGCCCTGAGCCTCCTCTTCTCCAGACTAAACAAGCCCAGTTCCTTCAGCCGCTCCTCATAAGACCTGTGCTCCAGACCCTTCACCAGCTTCGTTGCCCTTCTCTGGACACGCTTCAGGGCCTCGATGTCTTTCTTGTGGTGAGGGGCCCAAAACTGGACACAGTACTCGAGGTGCAGCCTCACCAGGGCTGAGTACAGGGGATGTTTTAAGTTGAGCTGCAATGCAGTTACTTTGGGCTGATTTTCCAAAGTCTTCCTGGCAACACTCTGAAGACCTACTTTTTTTAACAGCAGCCAGCAAAGGAAACATTTATTCTTACTATTCAGACATCTCAAAGATTTATTATAAAATCTTAATGTAAATATCAAAACTTTTCATCCTCTTATGCTGCTCATCTCTAGAAAGTCTGTACATTTCCTGATCAGTGAAGCAGTAAATTTTATTCAATATCAAAAGAAAACTAAGTATAGAAGTGGGAAGTAAGGTGGGCGTAAGCAGCTTTGAAGTCAGCACAGGAAACATTTTGCTAGGAGTAAAGAGAGGGAAAATGGACTGTGCAAGGAATCTTTAAGAAGAATTTTGCAGAATTTACTGTATAAACTGTAAAAATTCCTCAGAATTAAGAATAATTAAAAAAGAAATCTGTGTCCTAGAAGACATGGCAATCAAACCATGTGACAGACCCATATGCAACTCCAAATCTGTCCTCGTAACTGTCTGTGTCTCACAAAAGACTCACACATGTAACTATTGGAAGAGTATCTTATACAATTTGGCATACAAATTCTATGATTAGCAGCTGAAGAGGGGGAGGAGGCAGAGAGGAAACATAATGTATCAACTGACACCCATCAACTGTTTAAATTGTTTAAAATATCTGAAATATTGTTTTGGTAATGCTATATATAATCCTGAATTTGGGGAAAAATATGCAAGTAATATTTTGGTTTATAGGAACAAATGGTC
>VWZZ01005698.1:155608-195608 GCA_013399095.1 Psophia crepitans
TTTTTTTTACAGTGCTATTTTAAAATATGTGCCATTGAACAAGGGAGTCCAGCCAGCTACCAAGTGGCATACTGACAAGATGAGAAACAAATTCAGGAAAATATAATTCAGAGGGGCATAGGTTTGTTTTTAAAGCAAGCCATTCATTGTCACCTCTGCAAAGTGAAATCCAGGCATTAGTCAAAAACTCCAACACAGGTAGTTTATACTTCTACACAAAAAACCCCACACTGGCAATATTTATTTCCTTTTTTTTTTTTTTTGCCTGTTGGGCTGCTGGTTTTCCATGCATCACCCATGTTAATTATTAAGAAGACAGAAGAGCTGTTCAACTAGTTCACTTCCCCTATTCTTGAACAGATTGTTTGAGACATAATATGAATACTAATTAACGATAAAATATCTGTCAGTGTTTTGAAATACGGACCAAGATAGCACTTTCTTAAAGTATCCTGGATAGTTCTGATACAATTAGCCCCACTGGTCATAAGCAAGGTCAAAAAAAAATCTCTGAAGGATTTGAGCAAAATTGGCACCACTTTTGGCTCAGATTCAGTGGGAATTTTGCAGAGTTCTTTAAAAAACAATTAAAAAAATCCCTCTGTTCCTAACATACTTGTTTGTATCTTAAGACGTAATTAATAGAAAAACAGTGTCCCTAGCATCCCACCATGTTATGGAAGGGTGGATGCAAGGGAGGAAGAGGGGGAAAGGGTCAAAACGGCCACAGGTTTGCAGTAACTCTATTTCAGGGGGACATAATTTAGGATAAGGGAAGGAGGTGGGTTGTTCCTCTTCTTTCCCAGTGACTTGGTCACAAAAAGCAAGCATAAATAAACAATCAGTAGGGGCAAAGCAGCAAACCAGTACAAACACTGTTTTAGCAGATTTCAAGAAGTTGTCTCTAGAATGTTTGAATCATTATACAAAAATTGTTAGCAGAGTAAAATGCTTTTAAAACAGGGAAGACATCATAATCTCTTGTTCACAGTACTGAAGTCTTACAGCGAGAGATGTCACAACGTACAGTGTCAGTCCTTGTGTCGTGAAAGTGTTCTGCAAAACCCTGCTAGAACCTTAAAACAGTTTACCTTTTTGGAGCATCTACAAGGATAACAGACGATCTTTCAGGCTATAGATTCACAGCGTAGCAAGTCTAGAGGACCTGCATATCCAGTAAACTCAGCATAGAAACAAAACTACAATATAACGGATGTGTATTTATACACTAGATGTCTCATCTTACACTGATGATTTAATTTTCACTGTAGCCCATACGCGTATTTCCAATGCTAAAATTTCATTGAAGATTTGACAAACCAAAAATAAAAAAAAACCCTTGTATTGCTCAGATGCTCGCTTGTACCAATTTATTTCCAATACAGCTCCACAACAGTAAGCAGTTTACAAATGGGGCCTCATGTGATTCCCCATTTCTTCCCTTTTTATTTGCATTTGTATCACTGCAAGTTAAATGAAAGGTGAGTCTTAATAAGGTAATGTAATAGTTTAGCAGCTGTTTTGCTCAGTTAGCACAACCGTAAATAATCAGGGGAATTCAGTGGACAATCAGAACCTCAGAGTACACAATCCATACTCTAACAGATAGGAATGCTAAGCTCTTGTTTGAGAATTACTACTTTTCCCAGTGTAGCTTTGCTGCAGGAATGAAGTATAACATAGAGCTACATCACAGCTAATACAAAGGGAAGAGAAGATAGTAGTAAATTATTACTTTATTTCACTTCTTCTTTCAAGCTGCATCCACTTTTCAGGGAAGCAGAAGGAAAGCATCTGTGGTACCACAGAAAGGCAAAATCAGAGGAATGCTTGGTGCCACTTTAAATGGTTCTGTCTCATGAAAATTTTTTTAACAGTATTATAAGTTACTGAAAGGACACAACATATCCCCTACAAAATATAACTCAGGAAAAGAAAAAATGAGAAAAACAGAATTAATTGGACATAAGGACTAACTTAAGCTGCTAATTAGCAAGAGAAAGTTATAATTATTGCTATTTAGAAAGAAATAGAAGTAATAGGATACCTATAAATATGGAAAGAGTTGGTTTTTTGTTTGTTTTTTTTTTTTAATTAAAGGACAACAGCAACTACAGAAACTTCATGAAACTTTTCCCCCTGGTCTTATCAAAACTTGCTAGTGATTTACTGGCATAATACAAAAATTGCAGGGAACTTCTAAAGGAGAGATTTCAACCACTCACCCACAGGTATTTAGACTAATGTTACCAGTTGCCCTTCTTGGAAAGGATGGAGTCAATACGCAATCAGTCGAATCTTTGTTACCAATGCAGTTTGGTGTCTGCGTGATTGCTGCCCTTTAACAGGTCAGGGTGCAGAAAAGAGTCAGTGACCCCCTGACCTAACAGTGAAATAACCCACCATTACGTTCAGTCAATGTAAATAAGCATAACTGACAACACGCTAATAGGCTGCCTCTGGTCAGCCATGTGTACCTCTGACCTTAATGAAGACCTAAATCAATTAATACTCCAGGCAATAAAGACCTCTGGCTGATTAAGTTAGATAGAAATAATCTTTTCTAACGGGATTAAAGCTGTAAGGTGGTGAACTTTTTATTTAATATATGATAATCCTTTCTTCCTAGGGCCCTCTTATTTTAGCTAATGATGGTAAAATTGCTTTTTGCTATGTGAAATCTTTTATTCAACTACCTAGGGTGAATAAAGTTTTAAAGGTGCAGTATAGGCAACCGTAATTAAAAAGCTTTGAGTTCATGTAATAAACACAAATTGTGTCTGATGTGGTTCTAATACACCACAATCTTCAATATAATTCACATACTTTTCTTGATCTGTAAGAAATTTGTAGTGTAAAAATTCCATAAATGAGTTGTTCACATATAGTTTAGTTTGATATAGGCTTTCTTTAGAGAAAATGTGTACAGTTATCAGTAGCTAAAAGATTAAATGAAATGAAAAATAAAAAAGTTATGATTACCTTTGACTAAAAAAACCCCTGTCACTTATAAGAATGCACATATAACTTCATAAAATGCTTGCATATCATACTCAAAACTCCAGGACTTCCCTTTAAATAAACCCGTATTTTTCCTAGTTAAGTCAAAAAAGTATAATTAATCAGACAACATATTATTGCTATCTTATTGAAATAGCTGTAACAGTTCCACAGTTTTCAGAGATTTATAACTCAGATTTCAAACGCTGTGACTTGAGTTTACTAATCGTCATTTTGGAATGAAGCTTCTTATGTTTCAAAATGCATTTGAATACCTAAGCTACAAGACTACAATATACTCACCTTCTGGCATTGTTCATTATTAAAGTTCATTTTATCAAAGTGTGGTTTATTTTTTTCTCTTTGAACTTATATATTTGTGGGTTGAAAATTCACAGGACATCTTTTGTCAAGAACTGAAATAAAATACTGCAATTTCATGGATGCTAAATGAGGCTGTATATATATTTTTATCAGCAGTTTAGCAAAATTAAGATACACCATTCAACAAAGCTGACAATGAGCACAGTGTCATAATGTGACCAACAGACCTAAAACTTTTGTGCACTTCCTCATTGGAAATTATACCAAAGAGAAGTGTTATGTAATGCAGCATGCATACACTGAGCAGCCAAAAAAATGGGTAGTTCTTTAAAAAGGCTACTATCTCAGCAATGCATATGAAAAAGCCAAATATTAACTATTACGAACACTAAAATACTACAGCCGAAAAATTCCTATTCACACTCAATGCTGCCCAACCTTAAACACCTCTGCAATCCTCTAAAAATCAAATAATTCAAATTGAGCCTTTAGACTGTGCCAGATTTACAACAGGCAATATTGTATAATACATTCCTGAAGGTCTGTAGTACCTTGAAGTTTAACACAATGCTATATGCACAGACTTGAGAGGGATGATCAGGTCAGAAAGCTTAAGAGAAGGCAAGATCAAAGTTTCAGCTTGAAAACACTTTTTAAAAACTATTCTATCCTATCACAGAAAATTGTAATATCTGCATACACATTTTTGGCAATGTGTTGGTTATAATTAAATCTTGATCAATGCCAAATCAATTTTATTCTGCTTTGCGACTGATGAAAATAAAACCCACACATTTCTGATTTACAGAAGACAAAGATTCAGAAACTGAAATTTTCACAAAGACCCCACCCCAAAAGCTGTCATTCGCATTCCAAGGGAGTATGAGAGACAGAGCAAAACTAAACCTAGCTTTTAAAGTCAGCAACTGTAATTATAAACATTTAGGAAAGGCTCCAATAAAGTGGGTGAAAAAGGCTTCGCATCTAATACATGCATGTGGCAATTCTGAAGTCTTCTCCAGGACTCTCATTTTGGTCCACTTGGAATCTCCAATACACAGAGAGGAAATGAAGAAACTGGAGGTCAAATATTCTTTACTTACTATGCATATTTTGGCCAGTGTCCTGTCCTGGCACACAGGATACATATTGTTCCTTTATGGAAAATCACAGTAGATAGTCAATTTTCATAAAGGATAAACTGTTCTCCACATCCTAAAGGACTTTTTTTTTCCTAAAAAGATCAGCCTCCCTACTTGAAAATGAGCAAGCTAACAAGAGTATCACTCTGTGGTGCATTTCTTCCTTGGGACAGAGGAATTCTAGTCTTCAGGACTATTAATCTGTCACCTTTTACAAAGCCTACCATTTCCTCTCAAGCTTTTGAAAAAAATCACAAGTTCTCATACAACCACATTAGCAAAATCTGCCAACTGTGAAAAATTGCAGAACACTCAGCTTTATGAACATACCTTATCTAAAAGATGGCGTAAAACCTCCATACTGATTATCATTTACTCATTTCTTATTCATATCACTTTGGCTAAAGATGCCAAAGAAAACAAATTAAAAAAAGAACTAAGATTAGTCTATTCCACAATAATTAGGGTTGGGATGGGGGATGAGAGACTCAATCAAATCAGTATTTACCAAGAAAAGTAAAGGGTCCAGAAAAACAAAGTAAAAAAGATTAGTATCTAGAAGTGTAATGTGATGCAAATGACTCAATGTGGACATGGACTATTGAGCAATGGATACCGCACTTTTGGAAAATGCTTATTATGTCCACCACAGTTGATTGTGTTCTTTAATTAATTATATATGCATAGATAAGAGGGGATAATGGTTGTAATTCATCTGGATTCTTAAAATATCTGATACAGCATATTTGGAAATTATTTTTAACTCTCCTAATTATAAATGCTGTTAACTAGATGATAGTCTGTAAGGAGAGAGTAATGAAAATGCCAATGTACTGAAGTGGGGTGCCGCAGGGATTGGTATTAGGTCTGATTTTGTTTAACATCTTCATTAAGTCAATGAAAGAAGGGATTAACAGCATGGTAATGAAAACCACAGAGGATACTAAATTAGAATGTGTACCAGTAGAAATAATAAAAATGGACACAGATAGATTTGAAATAGACAGGAAATAAGAAAGTGAGACTTAGGAGAAATGAAAACTCATGCCAGGATATATGGCAAAAATATTTTGAAATACAGATATTCATAACAAGGGAGAAAATTTGACTGCAGAAGTACTGAACAGTTCATGTTAAATCATAACTGGCCTTTACTAAAAGCAAGTTCAGTACAGGACAAAAGAAGATACAGTCTGCCCACATGTAACAGGTCTGATTCATCAAATCTACCAAATACTTGTTTCACATTAAGTAACAACTACCTTTGGCTAATGAAAGAGTGAAATTTTCTAAAATGTGAAAAACTGGTACCACACCCTTTTGGGAAGGTATGATTTCCATATTTCAAAATGAATACTGTAAAGATCAAGTGATATCAAAGTTTCAGATGATTATTCAGAGCTGAAGAAAACTTTTTTCCGGAAGTTTTTACATTTCATCATTAACACCGATTTTCAGTTCACAGGCTAGCATAGCTGCATTCAAAGTATGAAAAGTATTTTAATCTGCAGGGGGAAAGATATAAAAAACCCCTCCAAAATACTTTTTTTTCCTCTCTGTTAAATGGAAAATGCCTAAACCTTAATGAGGTTACACAAACATTGATTTGGATTTCTCACACAGTTCATTTGCTATTTATGATTATTATCCTAAATTTATTCTGAAAAGGATAACTTTATAATGTATCAGCATTCTTTCTTTGTCAGTTCTGTACTTAAAAAATGTATAGCTAGCACATTCAAATGACATTCCTCCCTCATCAACTTCTACATTTTTCTCTATATATGCTCACAGTTCTAGGGGACTGGAGAGGATATATAATGAGAGACAGGTTATAAGGTAATTGTATCCCCACACACAATATCTAAAGGAATATAAAGAAAAAGATAAAGTGACGTGATATCCTTATAAACCTATATGTGCTTATATCACAGGCTCTGTCTCTTACTTTTGTCCTTAAACATACAATCTACTTGGAAAGGGATTTCTCAATATCCTTCTGACATTAGCTGAAGTTACTACTGAGAATGTCCACTTACAGTAAACCAAATCACCAGCTAAACTCTGACTGCAGTGATAAAGCAGTCCAAGAAGGCACAGTAGAAATTTCTAGGTTGAACTATCTGCTAACAATAGGGGTGCTACATCTTAAGGCTGTCCCACGGAATACAGCGGCCAAGGAGAATCAAGATTGCGGTCATAAGTCTGTGAAGAGTGAGCTGGGTTTTTTCCATTCCTACCTGCCTTTACAACCCGTACTCATGCCAGCTGTGGAATAGGTGAGTGTGATTCTAAACAGAGGAGGGACAGCTAGGCAGAGAAAATACTCTGCACTGAAAGGTGAAAGCTGTTCATCGCACGACAGTGATTCCCAGTGTGTGAAACACATTAACACCGTGACATTCTGTTCTTACAGGTAAGATTTCATTCCCAGCCACCACTTGACTTAATATTCTTACTCAAAAGGCACTTTTCGTGAATGTCACTGGCTACTTTAAGATACTGGTTTGCGATAACTGGCCGACAGGAAAGCAGCAGTTCCATAAAACCCAGAATCAGTAATAACAATACTACTAAGCTAAAAGTGACAGTTCTCCTTCCAGCCACGTGGTGTAGTTCTGTACTTTACCTATCCTCTATTTATACCCAGTCTCACATGGATTTTACTTATATCTATGACTACCTAAACAATAATCAACATGAAAACACTTAAATGTATGTCAAAGCTTATTTAGTGCAGAAGACCAATTTATAATAGACATACCCACCATCTCCCAGTGGAAACAAAAGGAAACTTATTTGTGCAACTAGACGTACATGTGCTGTACACATAACAGTAATGCACGTAGAATATATGATACACAATATACAGTATTTATCACAATCTTTTACATATTTATTCGTATTGCAGTGATAATACTTTATTACATAACATAATACCTTTCTCTAGGGACCCAACTTCCAATTCAAAGGTATGTCGAGTTTTGATTATACTTACAGAAACTGCAACTTGCAACAAAGATCCACAAATACACATAATATTCTTGGCCAAACTAATGTCATATTATCTTTTCTGCATCAAAAATTAAACCAAACTTGATGAAGAGATGAGTTTGGGTATTAAGAACCCCATGGTATCAGCTACTAAATCCTGCAAAATCCATCAGTACAGGAAGAGTCCATAGTGAAAATTCTGTGTTCTTAGCAGTCAGACATCTATACCTTTAAATAATTTGTAATTCGACAATGCAAATTTATTATACATTGTCATACAATCAGAAATACAATGTTCATGAAATGCAGTTCTAGAAAAAAATCCATTAGGAAAGTAACACCGTTGTTACATGCATGCAATTACCTACCCTAAAATTTAAAAATTCCTAACAGAACAAAATAAAATTAATGGAAATTAGAGAAAGACAGAAATACACTAAACCCATATTTTAACAACTTCTGTTTGTTGTACCCTTAAACACTGACCTTGTATCAGAACTGCAGTATGACAACATCCCTATACAAAATATCACTAAATTCCTAAACGTGCAGTCAGGCAGATTTTACTGTGTACCTTTCAGAGGGCAGATTTTCTATTAGACTGGCAGCACCTCACGATGGAAAGTTACCTATTGACTAAGAGGTAACTTGTAGCATTTAAAATTTAAGTTTCTGCAACAAATCATATTTAAATTCTGTGTTATATTTGGACTGTACCTGTATTATATTCTGTGCTGTAAGACATTCATTTGGGTATGGAGTTAGAATCTCACACTGTATATTTTCCTAATTTTTTTGGGGGGGTTGGTTTGGGGTTTTTTTGTGTGTGCATATTTATTTTCTATGTTCACCTTATTGTTCTCTTTTAACACTTATTTTCACAGAATTTTCTTGATGGTTTAAAAGAATAAAGTTGGGAACTGGAAATTGCAATATATCAACACTATATTAGTAACTGACAGATTACTAATAAAAGGCGTATCTTCAGTTCTGCCAACGAAACTGCAGTCATGTTTCCGTCCATCTCACAACACAAAGTGAGGCCAAGAACCAGTGCTTGCAAACTTACCATGTGCTTAGCTCTTTCTGTTTGCATTATTTATTAGTAAAAGTAGTTCTTTTGACTAGTAAAACCTAATTGCAGAGTCAAGCCCTCTGATACAAAAGTGGGTACAAAGCAAAGCATTAAAACTAAAATGGAGTAAATANTTGGTTGATCAGCTGCAATCCTGCTGTGATCCAGGTTCAGATCCCTTCTTTGGTATTTTTCCTTTGCCTGGTAATGGCAGTGCTGTTGTGGCAACGGCAGCCCGGGAAGCACAGCTCTCGGTGTCTGCTGCTGGAACTGTTCTCATTTCTGTAAATAAACTCATGTTCTTGGACCAAGGCTTTTCTTGATGAGTGTTTTACTCAGCATGCTAGAAGTTAATATAGCATGGAAAGATACCTCTCTATGACGGAAGTATTAGTAAGGATCTGAAAAAGCTTTACAATTAATATTAAATAAAAATTGATACATTCCCAGTTATGATTTGTACTTTGATAATCCAACAGTATCCAAAATCCTACTTCAGTACCCTACTGAAATCCCAAATATTCCAAACTGCTGAGATGGTCATTGTTATCTTCTAGCATTTTGAAATACTAAGCATTTAGAAATATGAAAGATACCTAACATAGAATGTGCCTTACACTGCAGAACATTTAGACCAAGTTGATCCGGTACGAACACATATTTTGTGAAATATTTAGGCTGCTTCAAAAGAAGGGGGATAATAAAACAGAAATCATGTGGGATAATAAAATGGAAATCACATGGGGAAGGCAGATGTAATTAAATTTTTGAAAATAAAATAAAAATACTTACAGAAGCCTAATGTGAACGTCAGATGTGCTCAAGAAGTTCTCTTTGAAGTATAATGGTTAAAACTTACTTATCACAGAAATGTTGAGTTAGAAACAATATCAGTGACATTAATATCAGAAAATCTTTGAACCTTTTATTTGAATTTTATGACTAATCAACACAGAACCTCTGCAAAAACAGAGGTTGTATCAAAGTCTACAAATGATGCTGAGAACAGCTTAAATAACCAATTTTGCTTTTTAACTTAGGAAAATTATAGGTGCTTCACTGAAATTACGACCTTGTGTGACAATATGAATCTTTAATATTTTGCTCTTTCAGCCCAACAGAAGCAGCTTCTAATTATCAGCTAAACAGTACACTGTATTTGAGAAGTAAGAAAAATGCCAAAATTCCCAATGATGGAAACTGTCTTGTATAAATTTTACATTCTATTTACATGACATGTAAGATTGAAGTTGCATGACTTGACTCTTCATCTATCATTTTTAAGTAATGTTTTAGGGTTTTGTTGTTAAAAAAGTTTGGCCTAAATTCAACCAGCTAGAACTATTTGTTATGAAGTCCAGTGAGGTGTAGTTAACATAAAGCATCTTTCAATGTGTCATTCCAGAGTTTGTATTTGGCAATATATCTGTTCACAGCATTTAACTCTGAACCTCGGGGTATCTGCCATTCAGGCCTGAAGGAGTTAAATTTTATAGCTCTTCAACAGAAAAACAATTACATGTTTTTGCAGAAAAAATATCACATGCTGATAGTGAATAATTAAACGCTCAAACCAAAGAGAAATGAACTATTTCTGTGATGTATGTTTTGAACTTCTAATAGCTCGTCTGATTCTTCATAATAATAGCTGTGTAAGAATCAGGAAGGACACTAATGGGGAATGAAGAAGAGTACGAAAGAATAACACATGCAATATGAAAAAAGGTGGAGAAACAGAATAATTCCAACTGATATTTTTATTTGTTTTCTGTAATGATAACCCACAGTGTCATGGACGTTTATGTAAAGGAATGTCATCCATTGTACACCCTGACCTTGTAAAGCGATATAATGCTCTGATTTTGTGCAAAATTTAGTAGGAGCAGAAATTGCAGCTTGCAAGTCTAGGTCCTGGATGCAGAAGAAGATAATGGTGAAATTCAAATGAAATAAGCCCTTCAAAACACCATCAGAGAACAATAAATCAGCTTAACACCTTCCCAACACAGGAAATTGAGAGTTAACCAGTGTACCCAATTTTAATTTTTTTTTTAAAGGAGGAATACATCCGCTATAGGGAGCTGGTTTGATAGACCTTTGAAAGTCTTCAAAACTCGCACTAATATGTTATTCTCTAAAAAATATTCCCATAATTCTGCTGTCTCCCATCATTCCTTGCCTCGAGATTCATCTGTCAACTTTGATGCATCTTTTAAAGTTCCCCTCCAAGCCTAAAAACCATGACTACAGACCACAGAAGAGAACTCTTTGCTTTGAAACTATCTGATCAATCAGAAGATCATTTACCTGCAAGCATTATTTGGTGAAGCTAAAGCGGCACATCAACCGGCAGCATCTGAAGGCTGAGGCAGCAAAACGTCAACAACAAATTGTCATTGGCATTCCATTTATGAACCTTCAAACAGCATCAGATCTTTTCCATGGGAAACCAGATCAGGTCAGACTGGAGCTGAATATTTCTTAACAAGCTAACCATCAAAAGAACTTACGTTTTGAATAAAAAGGCTATCATTTGTTGATTTGAATATCAAAGGGATCCACTGCAAACTCCCAGTCTAGAAAAACCTCCCTAAGCTACACCAGACAGGTGTTTAATAATCTATTATTAAGGCACTATTTTAGGTTACTCAGAATCATAAAAAATAGCTGTAACTGTGAAGCTGCAAATGGGACTGCACAAAGAAATGAATGCTATTAACATACTATTAACAATTCAAAAGAATGAGTTGACATACCAATCAAACTTGTTAATTGACTGTCAATGGCCTGTCCCTGAATATACAACATGACTGCATTATATATTTCAAATGCTGACAGGAAGACAGTTTCATTTGCATTAACTTCATAAACTGATCAACAACCAAACTGCCACATACATTTATAATGGGAAGCTGAATCATTTCAATATTCATGCAGCTCTGTAATTGTAAATTAGGTGCTGGCAAACAATACAATACTGTACGTACTCTAAAATATCCTAAATTTCTCTGACCTACTTTCTTTTTTATTTTAAAAGAGCAGTGGAGAAAAGTTGTCTCTTACAGAGATGATTATTACTTTAATTTATGGTTCATGCCTTAGGCAAAATTAGTTTGCAACCTAGTTTGCAACAATAGTTTATAACTCTACTCTAGATGCATAACCGGTCTGCAATATATGAGGCACACAAGGTGATGTAAAATTTTTCTTGCTTTAGTTCTGTGAAATGTAAATACCATGAAAATACAGAGTAAATCTGTAAAAGAAAAAAAGTGAATGAAAATCTGTACTATTTCCCTGCTATGACACAAAGCAGATGTCAGCACTGAAACCACTGAAACTTTCTAATTAGACATTGAAACATCTAATTTAAAGTGGAAAGTATTGTTCTTGCACATCCTTCCCTATGTCCTAGAATTTATTGCCCTCAAAGGTCCTTTCTATATAAAGTATGTTTCCTAAAAATATCTCATAATTACACCCATTCAGTTTCATTGGGATTGACAGTGATAGCAGCTGAAACGGCTGTGATAGCGCTGCCATTTTAGCCAAATGGTTAGTCAGACGCACTCTGAGCAAAGTCACAAATCACAGGGGTTGAGAGCAGAAGTGCTTGTGGCTCTTCCATACTTCTGCACATACTTATCAATCCAGTGGAAATGACCAAGGGCTGATAATAGGAGGAAAATGACAGAAAGAATTCCCAAGAAAAGACACAGGCCGACATTCTTCATTTTTCCCATTTAGGATCTCTTCCTGCAACGTTTATTATCTTGCACTTTTGGTTACTGAAAAACACTGTTCCAGCTAAACTAACAGAGAAGCCTTCAAATGTTGTCATGAATGATCCCGTGTATTAGTATCTATTCATACGGTTTAACCATATAGGGTAGATATGAAAGAAGAAATTTGTTTTTATTTGTTCATGAAGTGCTATAGGCATATTTATCACTGTTTATATAGAAATAATAATACCTCAGTCACTTTGAGAATTGGAGAAATGAAGCTAAGCAGAAATGCTGCAAATGAGGATTAAGTCATGAAAGGTCTGGAAATGTTCCACTGAAGGCTAAGTAGCAATTGATCAAAAATTCTTGAAGTTGTCAGGTCAGTCACATTCCTTAGATATCTGGATGACCTGGAGGAAGTATAAGCAAGCTTTAAACGTCTCAAATATAAATGCACGTTGTCTTCTTTTCCTCCCTTTTATTATTACTACTTTCATCCTGTCAATCCAGCAGTCACTTCCCTGGCTTTAAAGTTATTGCAAGAGCGCAGCACTATACACTGGCATAACCATACAGGTATCACATAAACGTCCAATAAATCTGCAGTCGTGACAATCTTCTCCTGCATTTCCTTTCAGATAAAGCATATCAGAGGACAATTTCTGAGAGCTGCTATATTTTAGACTTTATTGTTTGTAGTATAGATGTAAGAGTGAGAAGCAAAAAAATATTCACATTTATTGTTCTAGCAACTGCAACTGAAGAGTAGAAAGACTAACAAACGGAAATATAAAACGTCTGGAAAAGCTGAATATAGTGGAGCCACTGGGGTGATGGCAGTCCCAAATCATCCTAACTGGTAATCATGAAAGATTACTTATACTACAAACTAGATATTAGCTTTGATATCTTCCCTGAAGTATAAGCTGAGTAACTGTCATGCTGAATAACATCATATGATGGGTACTGCTAAGTTCTTACACTGACAAAACAGGGATCATTAAAGCTTCAACATTCTTTCAGGTAATCAATGTAAGATAAGCAGTATGTGATTAAAAGCATTTAAGACAGCAAAAGTGTCAAGGTAAAGAACAGCTTTTTACTCAAAGGATGTAATATATAAAACCAGACATCTTAGAAGGACCTGGTCACTGCTGGTGCTAACAGTAACACAGAACTACAGTGAATTCAGTAATTCATGCTCCAAGATTTATAAACTTTGACCATAAAATACAGACATATATATAGATGAAATGTATGCACATATACATGTTACTGTAACAGAAACGATGTGACGTATGTTCATATTTCAAAAAGACATTTGATTAATTTTAAGAAGCTACAGATTGTCTGCACTGCTTCAAAATTTACATTTGAATCAGTCATGTTCTATTTTACTGAAATACACATTTTCAATAAAATTTTCACTATCTTAGCTGAAATCTTCCTGACTCTCCAAGAGCCTGTGACCAACATAGTTTTTGTAGTTTTTGTCCTTGGGAAGAATGAAATTTTCTGCCATGCAGATTAAGTCCCACCCACGTGGGAAACGGTGCTTTCTTGGAGATCAGCACAAGACTAGTGAACTACTTTGGACACAAAGCTTGATTATCACAGAACTCATGATCATTGACTTTTAATTGGAAGACAGACTTTGCTGTCTTTAGAATGCTCACAGAACATTTTGGGCATTTTATAAGGCCAAAAGGATTAAGCCAAACACTTCCAAACAGTACAGAGCTGCACATACACCGTTTGTTTTTGGATGCAGACAGTGAGTCTTTTCAGGTTTTTTTTTTTTTCAGCTTTTGCTGAATGCATTACTGTCAGCTGCTTGGTGATTAATGGCAAGGTCAGGACTTGTATTATACTGTACTGCAGAAGGAAAAGGTTCAAGAAACTAGTCCCATTCCAAGTTCATAACTGAACAATGAGCAGCTTAACACAAACCTGTCTGTATTTGCTGTTTTTACAAGGAAAAGTGGAGATGAACAAATAAAAAATCATTGTAACTTACTTATATTCAGTAGATTAGGTGCCAAACAAAAATATTCTAGCTTCCATTACAGTCCTGTTTCCACTGCCACAGGAGAAACATCCTACTGAGATCTCCTTTAGTCTGAACCACTATTATAGTTCTTAAAAATTTAAATTCAGGGGTTCACCCAGCTGGATTGAAAAGAAGAGGATATTAAAGAGGCCAGGTGATCTACATGCCTGGGCATTTGTGTAATATCTGAGCTTATTTTGTGTGGGAAAGTACAACAACAATAGCATTGGCTTATACTTACTTCTCGCAGACAGGTACCAAGAAGAATGCGAGAGGAAAAAGAAGCAATTCCATAAATCTAGAATATGCCTTGTATTAAACATATATTTCTAATATTAGTCTAATTATCAAGAAACTATAGGAGCAGCGTAACAAGGAAGCTAATTTATTAATGATTTCAACTTTAGTTTTATTATTACCATAGAGGGAGACATATACACAAATAGACATAACATTAACATTTCAGAGATGAGAACTTAAGCACTGATTTGGAAATATCAAAAATTAGGATACATATTGAAACTTAGGTTATAAATGTACCTGATGAACCTGAACTTATTTGCAGGATGTTCAGAGTTAAGACAAACATGTGAAATCCACATTAACAGACTTCTGCAATGCTTTATTCCTTAACTTTCATGTTAAAAGCATTTTTGTTTTTCAAGAAAGCTAGTGCTTTCTTGATGTTGCTTCCCAATTGCTATACTTAATCTTCTTAGTAGGTAAAGGGATTTTTCTGGAGAGGAATTACAAAAAGGCAAGTTTGAAGTTTCTACCTGCAGCCACCTTTTATTTACACAATGTGAATCTGAAACACTTTTCCTGCTGAGGGGTCTGCAACTCCCTGCACAGGTAAAGTGATTTGTTAATTTATTTTTTTTCTGAAATTTGCTCAACACTTATGGGAACCAAGCAAGCAATAAATTTCAGACAAGGATTTTTTCTTTTTTTCTTAATTTCTCAGGCAGTTAAGGATAAAGTTGAGAGAATGAATATTTTGTAACTACAGAAAACCCACCATCACCCACTCTTTGCCTTATTTCATTGATAGAATTCAAATCTATTGCTATCTTTCCAGAATTTAGGGGAAAAAATTAACCTGGTAGATTTGTTACTGTTACAAAGAAGAAAGCTGGAACTTCACGCAATATGAGTTGCAGACAGTCTTGCCTGATATTCTTCAGGCACTTCCTCAAACACAGAATAAGATCTGACAGATTTCTTCACATTTGGGGAAGGCCCAGAAAGAAAATGTTTGGCCAATGTTTAGTAATCTACCCATTTAAGGAATATTCAAAGCCTTTCTATCCCACTAGCAGAAGACTGCTGCTATTGTCTCCAGAGGACTCAGTCCCAAATAAACATATCTTATTAGAAATCTCTCCTTTTAATATTATGTGCTCTTTATCCAAGGGCTGAGATCAATCTATTAACTCCAGAATTTGATAACATTTGTCAAAGTCCAATTTAGCATGACTAAAATTCACTTATCTACCAAGAAAATGATAACAAAGTCAAACCATCATGAAATAAAATCGTGTGTCTCATCTGAACATTTATCACAGAACAGTTGCAACATCTGTAAGCCACTTGATTTGCATGACCCCAACACGACAAAATGTAAATCAAATATTTTTCACTAATACAGTTGCAGTTAGTGCTAATATATTTACTACACTTATCCCAGCCTTCACAGGAATCTCATCCTGATCAATTGTCATTATTACAATTATCTCCTTTCCACAGTGGCAGGGAACTGACACGTATGCAGAGAAGCAAACAGAAGCCTCTTCTGCTGGTTGATTAGTCTTGACATTGTGAACTTTGTTTATTGGGCGTTTAACCTTGATAGGGGCAGTTCTCAGGTTGCCCCTTAATGAGAGAAAAATCTTTTTAACAATTTAGGGTTTTTAATGCCCAATTTACTAATTGGGAATGTCATTCCATTTTCTTTCTTCGATATCTTCATGACTTTTACTGCCATCAAATTAGACTGATGCAGAAGTCTAGCATGTTACAAAGTGGCATTGATCTGCTGTATCAGCTCTGATCAACTCTAGATTGCTAAACAGTGAAGAGGGCTTCTTTCTTCCCTACAAGCTAAGAGGGTTTCATTCCATCATAGAGGTTCTGGGTTTGTCTGTCCTAACTGGTAAAATATGCATGAACTTAAAGATTATAATTATCTCTAGATACATAAAATGCATATATTAGATCTCAATAGAATTAGTCTGTTGTCTTTATTCCCCAAAACCAAGTATGGCATGTAATTTACAATGCCTAATCCAACCAGCTCAAACTCTAGCTGTTATAAAGCAAAACTATCGTACAACTGCACAGTTGTGGGTTGTTTTTTTTTTTTTTAAAGGTAAAGCATATAGTTGTTTAAAAGTTTACTAGATCCCTGTCAGGATTACAATACCAATGAGGCAACACCAACACCCAGAAATAAAAATCACCAGGAAACAACTGTTTTACTATTTCAGTCTAAGACAGGGAAATGGCGAAAAAACATGGTGCAACAATACAATTTCCTGCTTGTACCTCCTAACATGAGACCTACATACATTATGGATGTGCTATGTGATCACTTAGTTTCCAGGACATTCCACAGTGCTCAGATTATTTTTTTTAGTCTTGAACCATTTAGTTTCTTTACATTGTCTTAACAATTCATGCTGTATTTTTAAATGTAGAAACCTGCCTTATCAGATGAAGACTAGTAGTCAGTAACGTGAAAACTACTATTTCCTATCTACCGAAAGCACTCCAGCAATAAGGTGCCTAGGTTATCCATTCAACTCCAAATGATCCACAATTTTAGCCTTAGATTTCTAAAGCCTTCTGTGCGGAAAAGAAACTCTTTTGAGCCTCTTTTGAGGCTCCTAGTGATCACTGATTCTGGAAGCCAACAGACAAACAATCCATAGCCCACCTTGAGGCATTTAAGAAATAAGTAGGTCTCTGCAATATGTGTATCTGTGTATGTATACATACAGAAATAAAAATAACCATAAGTGTAGAATCAGTGCTATCTTTATATACTATGCATATTCTGGTTACAGATTAAAGTAATTTCATTCAAAACATGAAGACTACAAAGACAATGGGAAGACTTGCAAGCGCTTCAGCAACCTGCATAGAATAAAAGCATGAGGGGGTGAACCAGCCTGATAGGTCAAGATATCATAATTAAATAATACACATTACAAATAATAATAAGGAAAATAGGAAGAAATTAAAAATCTAGAAATTATGTGAAAAATTCAATTTTGCTGAATAGTCAAATGGTATTGGTGGGGCTTACTGCAATGCAGTGACAACTTAAAGGAGCACCTCTGTGAGCACTGTAGAAAAAGTAATTTGTGATGAAATCTGGTAGAAACAACTACTGATTTTTGTGTAGGGGAGATAAACACATATCAGAAAAACAATTTCATAACACTGCAGTTTGGAAGTTCCCTCCAAGCTTAGAGGGAAATACCCTTTAGAGGAATCAGACTATAAATCTATGATTTAAAATTCTATCTAAATTTTGTCACTTAAGACTCCAAAGGAAGATATTCCCACAAGTAAGTTAGGCTGCACAACTCTGATTATAATCTCGTACATCCATTATTATAGAATCACAGTTTGGGTTGGAAGGGACCTAAAAGCCCATCTAGTTCCAACCCCCCTGCCATGGGCAGGGACACCCTCCACTAGACCAGATTGCCCAAAGCCCCATCCAACCTGGCCTTGAACACTGCCAGGGATGGGGCAGCCACAACCTCTCTGGGCAACATGTTCCCACCACCCTCACAGTAAAGAATTTTTTCCTTGTATCTAATCTAAATCTACCCTTTTTTAGTTTAAAACCATTACCCCTTGTCCTATCACCATACGCCCTTTAGAATTCATTCTTTATATAATCACCTCTACATTCTGTGTGGGAACCTTGTTTGGTTTAGCAAGCAGATGTTTACACTTTAGAGGGTTGGTTTCTTTGCTTTTTAAAACTGCTATACAACTAAATCTGTTTTCTTCTCTAATCCACTACATGGTACCCAGCTTTGAATGGTCTCCCAGACAGGAATCTCTCATGTTCTGGTAGGTTCACCTTCCTTGATCCACTCACATAGCTCTGCCATCATTCTCCTGAGAAAGCAAGGACTGTGCCTCATTTCATTCACTAACACTCTAAGCCAGGAGAGCAGGGAGCACCGCTGGGTTCCACGGGCCTCCCTAATATATCCAATTCACTAATTTGAAAGAGTATGGAATTGGCAGGTGTATGGAGACTGAGAAAAAGATGAGGAAAGATGACACTGTTCTCCCCAGACAGGAGCTCTATTCAGTCTCTCTCAGAAAAGACAGGAGCATAATTTTCTCTAGCACTAAAGTTACACAAGTAACAAGATAGTGAATGACAGTATTAATCATTCTCCATGCGTACAAACGGGCACTATTCCAGAGTTCTGAGACTCCACAGAAAGAATGATGAACCATGAGAGCAATCTAATACCGATTTGCAGATACAGAACCGAGTCCTAGTACAATTGAACAATTTGCCCAGGTTTACAAAGGAAGTCTTGTATGTGAAACAGATATTCAGACACTTTTTCGCATCAGAAGATCTTTCTACCTTTCATGCCCCACCTTGACCTGTTATGCTTTAGATCTTTTAGTCCAGCCTGTTTGAATTGTAAATAAAACAATGCATATGGATGTATAACATGAGTCCAGTAATAGTAACACCATGTATTTTGAAACACGGCAGGTGACACTCCTAATCAGATTGTTTTCATCACCAAAAATATTTTTTATTTTCATTTTTTAATTGTAACTTATCCAAGTATATTAAAAAGCATTTTAATTCATAGTAAGGATTTAATAGTCAGGAAGTTGTTCCTGAAGGGTATGTGACTAATAGTTCTGAAGACTTAAACAAAATGTTTATTTACAAATGTACACAGCATCACCCAGAGCTCCTGGAAGTCACTCTGTCAGTAAAGCTTAAAGTTATTCTGGGAGACTAGACTGCAGCTTAGTCTCCAGGTCAGCTGAGTCATTTGCTTCGCAGCCGACAGGGTACTGTAGCAGAGTCTTCTGAAATATCACAGTTAAGTCAAAATTGTTACGCATAGTGAGAGTAGTCACCCAGTTTGAAAAAAGGACATAACATACTGGTTTCAAAACTTTTTACAGGATCACAGTAGAAGTAAACAGAAAGTCCTGTAATGATAAAGCCCCAAGCCTTGCAATATCCAAGTGCCTCTTGAACAATGAATGGATCCAACTGCATCATCTCTGTAAAATACTATTGCACTGCTCATACAGCTCAAAACACAGATGTGCTAAAATGCAGCCCTGCAAATAACATCAGTACCTATCAGTTTGACCCTGCTGATACCTGAGGCTTAGAATCCATCCCCAAAATAATACATAATATTAACCTATGGAAATACATGCAATAGTATTATCAAGTGTATATCTCAAGCACGCCTTTAGCAGAAATTAGATCTCTAAGTGCAAGATTATTACACCTGAAATTCCTGCCCAATGTCCTAAGAGACAGTAAGTTTTTGTAGTAAATGTCCCCTGGTACTTAAGGTTTTGCTTATACACACACATCAGACTTGTTCACGCTACACACCTCTGGATGTTCCCCACATCGAAGTGGTAACAGGATCTACAAACTATGAGTTCTCTAACTCTGTGTCTTCTGCCACAATACTGTCACAATGTGTGTCTTTGTTCAGCTGACTTTAGAGAACTTACTATGAGATAGCAAACCGGAGAACCCCAACTTAAAGCATACAGTTTCTGAACTCTCAGTCCCATGATTCCATTCCACAGAGCAATGCTGCCTTTGGTATAGTTGCTTTTCCAACTGGACAAAAAAATTGAAATAATCATGGAAAATGGAACAAAAATTACAGCTATGGCATCACCCAGCACAATGCCACGGGGAGGTTTCATCTGCATCTCCACAGGTATTTCATCTCTTCTTTTAAGTGAGTGCTATGAGGAATCTCTTTCAAACTAATAAAACATTTTTAATTGGAAACACACACTTATTGAAAGTATACATATTAATGAATCAACTGTTACATGAGTTTAAATTATGACTTTAAGTTAATCTCACATCTATATGACTAGGCCCTTGTAATGAAACAATACGTATTCAAATAATTCAAAACTGTCCCAAATCTTTCAGTATACTACCGTTGAAAAACAGAGTGCATTTACACTAAATTTTTTAAGCCTGTTATACCAAATTATTATAAGATTACAAGCGCTTGACCTGGAAGCCAGAATAAAGGCTAAAGACAGAATAGAAACTTCTATTTTTCCCTGATCATGAGTAACTTTTCAAATTGCAGCTTAAAAATAGTACGGATCTTCCATCTACTGTTTATTTTGTTAATACATTTTAAAGGCAATATCTTTCATACCACCACAGCTGAAAGGAATCTCTATCTTTCTTTAGCATTTAAGTGACTATCTTTTCACCTCTTTCTTTGACGGCCATAGTTGCATCAAGACATATTCGTAACGAAAATCTTAAATTGGACAGCATACGTGCAGCTACCAAAAAACCTACGATCTTAATAGAGAATATTTTAAGTCTTCCTGTGAGAGAAATGGGACTCAAAAACAGTAAAAGATGAATCTGAAAGGAAACTGTAACTGATATTTCTCATTTTGGAGCTATTATTAAGCCCCTAAAGCTAAATGCTTCTTTTGCTGAGAAAACAACCTCTCTCATCAAAAGCAATTGAGGAAGCTGTTGAGGAAAGAAGAAATGGTTTCTTATTTGAAATTCCTCTGAATCTTCAGAGGGGTCTGGATAGAACCTTACAGTGATTCACAGGCTGGTATAAATTTCAGAAGTCTATGCAAGTCAACGTAAACTACGGGGAGCTGGAAGAAGAGCTGTGATTTGCAGCTGTTATTTATATGCAAGGTGTTTTAAAGCACAGTAAAGAGATCAGACAAACTACTTCCTTTGATTCAATTCTCAATTTGGTTTTATATGCTTAAAATAAGCAGAGACTCAGGATAAGAGCTGGAAGATGCATGCAGAGCTTCTAATCAAAGTAATGGACTAATAATACTTAACAACCTTAGTAACCATCAGATTACTTTTTGTAACTAGCCACTGAAAATTAATAGCCCTCAGAGCCAGATATATACTAATTGAAAAACTGAATATAAGCAAGCAAATAAAAAAATACAATTTAAACCAGAAAATTATATGGTTGAACGTGAGGGGGGCAGTGAGGAAAATCAAGTTGCATAAACAGGCCTATCATCTTTAACTTGTTTTGCTTCACTTTTTCCTGTCTAGAAATATTATTCTGTATTTACCTCCAGACATCTGGCAGCTAAGCCAGAGTAGGAACTTCAAACCTGAAACGTGTGAATATTCACATCTCTCAGACATGCTCACCGTACAAGTACACATGAAGCCTACAATACACACAGAGCAAACTGGCGCAGCTACTATAAGCCTTCCGTATTACAGAGGAACTCTGCACATCGTAGTAGTCCTTCAGATTTATTTAAAGTTTATTTGAAATTCTTTGGGATTGTCTTCAACTTGACCTTCGAGCATATTTACATGTTTAATGGCTGCATTTAATTGAAAAATCTATTTAGAAAATAAAAAATAAGTAAATAAATAAAAATCCTGAAACAAATCTCAATTAAGTGACCACTTTTGTAATTACTGCTATAATATTTCAATTTAAATGGAATTAGCATATCATACAAGAATATACCCTGGAAAACCTAAAAGATGAGTATGAAACAAATAAACCCCAACATTTTACCCTATCAGTGTTGCACTGGTTCTTTATCTCTCCACTTCCTCAAATCTTTTAACAGCTACATTCAATTTTTGTATCCCAGCATTCTCTAGACTCTGTTTTTACATATGCAACAAAAGTATTTTCAGAGTGACACTTCACGAATATTATTAGCATCTCATAGCAAATAATTGGAGTCACTAAAAAGATTCTCATACCTCAGGTAAATTTCTTACCTTACCACTGCTCAGTATATCAATATTGTCTGTTTAGGACATGTAATAGAACAAAGTTTCACTTTTAAGTTTACTTGATAAGCGTAACTAGAGTAGAATTTCATTTTCAAATAACATTCAATGTCCAGAAGTACAGATGTATCAATGATGAATAAAACAAAAAATATATGACCACAATAACCACTCTTATGGTTATTCAACTTTTATATAAAATCGCATTTTCAGAAAATCTCAATAGCCTCGTAATATATACGTATTTCTAAAGTTTTGACTCCCTTACATATGAGACTTTCAAAATTGCTCAGCAGCTAGCAGCTCCCACAGAGGAATACAGAACTCAGAAAAACAGAGACTGTTATGAACTACAATCTTAATATAAAAATACAGTTAACTACTCGTATACTGAAGATAAAGGATTTTTATTTTAAAGTACTGTCATGCTGAGCCCTCCTTAACACTAGTTAAATGATGAAGGTAGTTGATTTATTTTTTTTTTGCAAAGAGAATATTTTCTATAATTTCCTGTAATCAGAAGGAAAAAAAAATCATAAACACAGGAATAAAAATTGTGTGGAAGTCTAGGAGACAAATGTTATAAACACCTTTCCTGCTTAGCACAGAACACTGAATTGTGAGCAGTCATATAGTACAAAGCTAAAATAGAGAAGAATGGTACAAATGGTGGTGAGGTGCCAAGGCAGGCTAGCAGTGTTTCAGACCCACCTCCATGATTTACATGGATTGAGGCATTGTATATACTTTCTCTAAATTACAGTAATTAACTTTTTGGTACTCTGAACAGGAGGGAAGGCTGGGGAAGCACACAGACATAGAGGGATTCAGCTGAGAATGTAATAAACTGAACTAATCACTTGGAACATGCTCATCTTTAATCCACTTTGGTCTTTCCTCTCGGGAAGGGAAAACCCCAGCAGTCATACTGGAGGTCTCTCTCACTCATCCATAGCTCTCTCCTGCTTCCTCGTCTCACTTTCTTTCAATTTACAGTCCTCCATGCCCTACATCAAGTACTTTCCAGAATAACACTTCTGACTCAGTAAATGAGATGTCTGCAAGTATGCTTGACATCTTAATATCTTGCAACATCCTTCTTGAGAAAACAAACACATAAATAACTAATTCACAGCTTCTCCATTTTATAAAAATAAACCAAAAGCTATTTTTCTGCAAATTTCTTTCAAATTTTTGAATTTAAGAAAAAGATTTAAACTATGAAAAAAAACCAAAAAAAGATTGTAGCAGCTTTATAAAACTGGTGGCAAATTAAACCATGGCAATACTTGTTACTTTTCTCCAAACTCTGAACTGTTGTACTAAAAACACATCTAAAGGACTTCAATTAGTTTACGTTTTGCACAAATTTCATACTATTTACTTATCAAGCATAAATGTTGGAAACATTCTTTTTGCTATGTCCCACAGCTACACTATTCCACTTCTTCCTATTTTATTTGAGGACACAGGGACATCTGTGGGCAAGGGACAATGCATTACTCAAGACTCCAGGTAAAGTCCTGATTTTTCTCTTTACAAATAGCAATAACAGTAATGTGGAAATGAGCATACTAAAGTTTGTAAGGGGCTCATATAATAATAAAATTTAAATAAATAGGTTTCTTGCATATTTCCATTGTTTCACTTCCTTTCTTCTTTTTCTTTTTCTTTTTCTTTTTCTTTTTCTTTTTCTTTTTCTTTTTCTTTTTCTTTTTCTTTCTTAATATTGATGTTTGCTTTCTTGTTTACTGTAGTTCAGTATTAGATATTAGTTGGGGGAAATCAGGCTGGATCAACAGCCCAAGAGAGGGGAGGCTGCTGCAGCTCCATGCCCCAGGACCAATCCATAGGGAGTCTGAGCACCTATCCCAGTGGGTACATGCACAGAGATCACGTGTATGCACCACATATGTTCAAATATACATGGCCAGGCACAGGAGCAACACAGAGATACAGAGCCCACACATGAACAGAGGCAGCACCAAAAGTCTCATCCCACTTCCCTCCCTGGCTGAGCAGGATGGAGGTGCACTAGTAGGAATACAAACACACACACGTACAACGTGGATCCCTCCAGTGTCCAGGTTCAGACTGGATCCAGCAGCTGCCCCTGGATCTGTCTCCCCAGCTGCCGTTACTGGGACATATGAGCCCCTGAGGCTGCAGCCCCACTCCAGTCAATGGTGCAGGCCCCGCACTCACACTCACACACGGAAGCATGCGCACGCACATGCACAGGTACACATCCCCAAAGCTGGCCTTGATTTCACTCACTCCAGTCTCTCCAGTCGCCATCACCCAGGCACATAGGTCCCCCAGCCCATGGTCTGACTCCAGTTTCTGGCACCCAGACCCCCACACAGACACACTCAGTAGAGAGAGTCCCTCCCCCAAGAAAGACTTAGAGAGAAATTAAATAAACAAACAGGACAGACCGCATTTCCATGATGAAATGACTGGCTTTGTAAGCAATGGGGGAGCCGTGGATATTGTCTACCTGCACTTCAGTAGGGCTTTTGACACTGTCTCCCACCACACCCTCACGGAGAAGCTGTTGATGTACAGGCTGGATGAGTAGACAGTGAGGTGGACTGCAAACTGGTTGAATGGCCAGGCCCAGAGGGTGGAGAGCAATGGCACAAAGTCTCTTGTACATGGCCAGTAACTAGCAGTGTACCCCAAGAGTCAACATTGGTTTCAATTCCTGTTCACCATCTTCATTAATAATCTGGAACATGGTGCAAAGTGTACCCTTGGGAGGCTTGCAGATGATACAAAGCTAGAAGGAATAGCTGAAACACCAGAGAGTCATGCTGCCATCCAGAAGGACCTCTGGAGACATGGCCTGACAGGAACCTCATGAAGTTCAACAAGTTGAAAGTTCTGCACTTGAAGAAGAACAAACCCATGCTGGGTCCCAGCTGGCTGGAAAGTAGCTTTGTAGAAAAGGACCTGGGAGTCCTGGTGGACACCAAGTTGAACATGAGCCAGCAATGTGCCCTTGCAACACAGACAGTAATGGTACCCTGGGCTGCATTCAGAAGACCATTGCCAGCAGGTCAAGGGAGTTGATCCTTCCCCTCTACTCAGCACTGGTGTGGCCACACCTGGAGTGCTATGTCAGGTTCTGGGCTCCCTTGTACAACAGACAGTGTTTTCAATGAAGAGCCACTAAGATGACTGAATGGAGCATCTCACCTATTAGGAAAAGCTGAGAGAACTTGGACTGTTTTGTTTTTAGAGAACAGAAGGCTCAGGGAGGGCGTCTCATTAGATTATACATAAATAACTGAATGGAGGCTGCAAAGAGGACAGTACCAGTCTTTTCTCAGTGGTGCTCAGTGACAGGACCAGAGCCAGTGGGCAGCAAGTGAAACACAGGAAGTTCCCTCTGAAAATCAGGAAACAATTTTTTACTGTGAGGGTGACTGAGCACTGGCACAAGTTGCCCAGAGAGGTTGTGGGGTCTCCACCCTTGGAGATATTCAAAAGCTGTCTGGTAATGGTCCTGGGCAACCTGCTCTAGGTGACCCTGCTTGAGCAGGGGGGTTGGACAAAACAAACTCTAGACGTCCCTTCCAACCTTGACCATTCTGTGATTCTGTGAAATGTCTGTACAGGCAGGCACAGGAGAAGGACATCTTATGGCATAATTCACAGGTCCATCCCACATGTGAATGAATGTGCTTTAGACATTCCCAGCCACTAACAATAGTTCCTCCCCCATTGTCCCTGGCCATTTGCTCTGCTTCTCAGTACTAATCTTTTCTGTTCTACTCTTTCCCATTCCTTTCACTTTCTCAGAAGAACGCAGTACGGAAGGAGCTGAAATGCCAACAGACCAACCACAGTACGATTTAGCTGGGTGCCTGCAGTACAGAGACACTCCGACTCAATTTCCAATCTACAGACTGTATCTTTCCACTCCCAGATTTTCTAACCGTAACACAGTCAGAGTAACACATTCACCCTGTCACATATAAATGGTATTACTTCTGCACTCCTATTCCTTCTTCCCTCAATGAATGTACAACAAAGAAAATTACTTATTTAGGCTCTCTCTGGTGTTTTATATTAATTATGTAATTACAGGGCAGAAAACAGTGATTATTTATACAAATTGTTTCCCTGAAAAAATTACTTGTTGTATGATATCATAAGGTTTCAGATTTATGTCCTCTAGTCGGACATCAAAACAAGTAATAAAGATCCACACCTTACCCCTGCACTGGGCCTGTTTTGCGCTGCTCTGCTATCACCAACAATTAAAATGCTTGGCTCTTAAAGGACCAAGCCCAAAGCCTCACTGGTCTGGAACATGGAGTCCAGTGAAAGACCTATCTCCAGGTGAATACAAGAAGAATTTCCCTCTCCCCGTGTAATTTTTGTTCCCTTGCCTTTCATTCTCTCGCCTTTCATTCTCTCTTCCTTCTCTTGAGTTGGGTGCGTGGTGCAGCCTACTGAGGATATTAAAACCACAGACTACTCCAATCTCTGCCTTTAGACAAGAGATTTTCATTATCTTCACATTAATTCCTCATTCAGAAGTTCAAAACTACATAGGAAGCTCTAAGGAATCAGAAGGAGACAGGGACAAAAACATGCATATTACAGCAGAATTGAATCTGAGGAATCTTTGTTAAGAACTGTTAAAAATAGAAAGAACACAGATCAACCAGCAATTCCTAGACTGAAACTGTGGGAGAAATGACTGGAAAACCAAAACTGTGTTGTTTTCATACATGCTGATAAACTACATTGGAAGGCACTGTCAGTCAATAGACAAAATCCCTTTAGAGCAAAGTAGTTTTCAAAGAGCAACACTTAATATGCACATGAAAAGTAGCCTCTCCATTAATTTCTCTGAAGATTTCCAGATGTGAAAGATAAGAAAGAAATGCAAGGGAAAAAGGTAATGGAAACGCAGAAGAGAAAAAAAAAAATGGAGTACATGTTCTTTCTCTGAAATCCATATAAATCTAGAAAAAAATCCCCAGTTTTCCTCTTATGTCCTCCTTCCTGTTAAACAATATCACTTCATTTCTTTCATGTCTGTAATTTTAGTAGGGTAAGGTTTCACAGGAAAGAATTGGATTTTGAGTATCTTCCCACACAGTATATCAACTATTAGCTACAAAAATATGCTCTTCAGATACAGCATACTTTCTCTATTTCAACATTCTCTTCGTTTCAGAATGTCCTCTGTTTAAATGGCGGTGACACCAAATATCTCATCACATACTGCCTTTCTCCAAGGGTAATTAAAAAAAAACCAAACAAAAGAAATGTGTGAATTCTACCCAACATATAAGCTACTGAATACCATGGTGATATCACATGGACCCTACTAAAAGCGGTAAAGGAACTCTCATGATCAGAATGGCAAATATGGAGAAAACTTTATGTAAGAAGTTGTATCACCTGTTTCTTGTATACTTCTATAGCTTCATCCTTCCCTGGACACATTCTTAACAAAATATCATGTGTAGAGCATATCATAATTTAAGTGTTTTACATAGTTCCTGTTATCAGAAAGGGAAATCCTATGGTCATGTCTTAAATCCATCACCAGATACTAGAAGTAAACTTTACAGAGGCCCAATGTAAAAATACTGACTGAAAATTATTAATCAAGATTAAATTAATACAAATAATTAAACAATAATGGTAAATGAAAAGTTCCAAAGCTATTATATTTTTGATCAGTTCTGCATGTTTTAAGCTCTGCTCTCATAGTACCAGACATTGTATTACAATATTTTATAGTTCAGTCACACAGGACAAGACTATCAATTGCAATTCTTTGCTGAGGTTTTGAAAGATTACTTACTAAATCAAAGTTGTTCACTCATCACCATCAGCCCTCAAAACTCAAAGTCAAGCTACACGACCAAAGCGAAGTGGCTAGCAGACAGTGCAAAACATTTTTCTGAGAAACATCAGTAAAGCAATTATAGAAATTCTGAACACTTGTTGCTTTTCACTCATAAGTTACCAGAATATATCTTACGAACAAAATATTATCTACTTTTAAATACAGAGATGCAAAGATTATTTATTCTGTCATTTAAAAAATATAATCAGCATATAACATCCAGCAAAGTAATAAATACACACACATACATACATCTGGCTTCTAAAGATTGTTTTTCCTCACCACGTACAGTGCAACACCAGGATCTGGGGTTCCAATTCAATAAAAGATATAGTCCATTTTTTGTAATCTATAGAGAAGATGTAGGAACCTTTTCTTGTTACAGAAATCGTATTTTTTCTTTACTGGTACCACACATCAATTATGATCTGTGACGAGCATAGCAATTTATCTGAAAACTTAATCAAAGCTGTAAACTGTGGAAAAGAAAGAGATCAAGAAGTCACAGAACCTATACAGAGAGCTACAATTTTGCATATAAAAATTATTTTGAATGGTTTGGGCTGACATTATTAAAATGTGTTTTCATGCAGAACCTTATAAATACTTTCTTCCAAAAAAACCCACACGGACACACTTGATCAAATTGTAATTGTGCAGTCTTATTAGTTTACATGTATCTTTAGTCCAGGTACTGGGTGTTGAAAGGTTTATTTATGTTGAATTGTACCCTAAGATAATTCAGTTTTAAAAAATCAGAATTCTACAGTAATAACCATCTGAAAGACAGCAGCCTGACGATCAACCTCAGGTAGGAAGAATTACTTGAATCCTACAGACAGTAAAGTAGGTCCTTAGAAGTGACAATTTCCTTTTTATTTTTCCCTTTTTATTTTGATTTTGTTATTAGACCCTCAACTCGCAAATGCTCAACTGTCACAAAAGATCAGTGTTACTGAACCACCGGCATTAATCTGTTGTTTGAAATGTATAAAGAAAGACAAATAAAGGAGACATTGCAAAATGTCTTCCTCAAGTAGAACCAGATATTGAAATGATAAATAACATAACCTATGAGCACTAGTTATAATGTTCTTGGGCAGAAGAGATTTCTAAATATCAAAGACTGTTGCTTCATTGTCAGATGGGCCATAAATAAACCATAGTCAATTCATGACATTGGACCTTTTCTTCTTGCTATGCTACTGTAAATAAGTGTGTTTCCCTTGCCTGTCTGAATTCTACATGCCTATTTCCAGAAATGCCGCAGCATATAAGTAACACTGTCATGTCCGTTTTGTCAACTACGTGCTGATTATCCTTTTCTATCTGCAGTTTGGGAACATTATCAAGGTCAGAAGCAATCGCTCAGAAAACTGATCCTGAAGCTCTTGTGTCTGATAATTTCTGTAAGGAATTTCAGCAAATAAACTTCGTAATGCAGTTAGTGAGAGATCTACCTCTCTTACATACTGTAGAAACAAAAATTGTACCAGTAACCTGTCAAGTACCTAGTCAATGTGTTCATTTATTGCATGTATTCATCTCTGACTTCAAAATGACACAAAATCTAATTTACCGTTACCATATCTAACTTCCATGTGTGTTTGGGCAGATGCCCACCTCCTTCAACTCTCCTGACCTCCACTTTTTTTCCTTTTTTTTTTTCTTTTTTGACAAATCGGTTATGAGGCATTTACAACTGATGCACATATCGCAAAATTATTTCTGCCAAGCTTCCTCCATGACCTGCCCGTGGGACATGACATGCTCTGAGATGCATCGCTCTATCAAACCGAATCTTTCCAGGACAATGCAAATTATGACAAATTCCATCATCCCGCATTATGCGCTTCATGCTAATCTTCCTAATTCGAGAAAATCAGAAGGGCTTGCTGTTCTGCTGAAGGGCACGTTGTCTGAATGAATGATGGTGAAAGAACATTCGCAATCCCCTTCATCTTCTAATCCCAGCTGTGGCCACCTCTGCCCTAAAACCACTGAGCAACCTTTCCTCCTATGTAATTCTTGCATCAGAATTAGCTCAGGGTCAGTCTTTTGACAGAGTATAGAGAATAAGAATGTTTTTTTTGGTTCTGGACTTCAACGGTAGTACATCTTTAGAAAAGCATTTTAAACAAAATTTTCCCCATAGACTTTTTCTGCCTATTTCTTCTAGTCTGACAGACTTCCACAGTAGGAGTGCAATCGCCATGAAAAGTTAAACTACCTCCCAGAGTGCATTTTGAAACAATTTCAGCAAGAGGTTTCAGGCAATTTCGGGACTTGAGCACTTTTGTCTTCGGGTGGTTTTGCTGCTGACTCAAAGCAAACAACCAACCTGCAAGACATTTTTCAGAAAGTCCCTAGGACAGAAAACAGCTACATCTCTGAATCATTCTTCACTGACTCAGAAGGTGGCAGTGTTACTACGTGAAAGAAACTTGCCATCTGCCTAGTATTCCATATCCACATTGCTGAAATAAACATGTTTAATTCCCAAAGAAGCATATATTTTATCCTGTGGCATAATTTACTTATAACATTAAAACTCAAACATGGAGCAATTTGTAGCAATAACTATGATTATGCTGTTAGTGGCCCAAATGTCACTGTCTAGATTAGGCTAAATGATACCTAGCACCAAAGAGCTTCTGTGATTTATTTTTTATTATCACTGGTAGAACTTGCATGCTTAAAAGGCTCCCCATTCAAATTATTCAGTCTTCCCGATGACTGAGGTAATCATAGAAAATCTTATAAGAAAGGATGTAAGTTTTAAATCACAGCCATGCTTAAATTATATAAACATTTTGGGCAGGCAGATATGTTGTCATAGATTTAAAAATAAAACTTCACAATAAAAATACAATGCATACTGCAGAAGGAGAATTAAAATGTATCACAGGTTTTGCAGTCTATGAGACTGAAAATTAAAAGAGTTTAGAATTGAGAAAAAAATTATTGTTTTTTGAAATCAAATGCATGTTTTAAAAACATTCTCAGAAATATCAATAAATGTATTTAGGAAGCTGCTTCCTTGAAAAGGAGAGAACATTGGAGATTTTTAATTAGCTTTTCTTTAATTTACATCTCACCTAATGGGATCCTTTTCCTACCTATTTATATAGTCAGAACATTGCAATCTACAGGAACTCTGTCACTATTACACAAAATATTTCTTTTACACTATTACTTCAAATTAGGACCGAATTTTTATTTATGAAAAATGAAGTGTAAGCCATACTTTCTAGTTGAATAAGCTTTTCAGAATGAATAAACAAACACTTACTCAGTAACGAAAATGCAGACAAGTTTTATTTTGCATTTACAGTCTACGCTTTAATGGAATCTTGCATAATTGGCTTGATGCTTTACTGAGTCTTCATACATGCCTAATAAGTACATAGCGCAGATCCACATTAAAGTATTACTAAGAAGAGACAGGAAGATCTTTAGCTTTGTACTTCATTCCCAGTGAGACCCAAACCCTCAGAGGTAAATGACTATGTGAGCATCATTTCAGCAAAAGGCACCGGGCACACCCTGTGCATGCTGCGGCTTGTTGACATGAACCAGGGCAGGCAGACACCAATAATACATGAAGTGCGGTTCAGAGGCAATTAGGATCAGTTGTCAAGGCCAGGCCATTAATGAAAGAACATGTCAGAGGAGCTGGAGACTTCAATGGTTGAGGGCAAGAAGGCGATTTAGTGTGACAGATCGAGTCCTTCCAATGTCCTCAGTGGTACATGCTAATACCAGCCTTAACAACCTTTTGTGGCAGTGTATAATGCGACTAACATGGACTTTGATTCAGCAAAATGACTGCTGCCACTGTTAGTCTGTCTCATTCCAACAACAGTAAAAGCACTGCTACAAATAATTACCCACTTCCTTCTCCCCCCCTCCTCCATTTAATGCAGCAGTCCTTTATGCATGCCATACTGTTTCTCGCTAGAAGGTCACAACGTTTATCACGCTGCTTTCTTTTCTTCCTGTCGTGCCCTTTCTATTTGTTAATATAATCTGAAATTATCCTGTAAAACAGTTTTGCTCAAGTAAAAGGAAATTAACTGTAAATTCGACATTACCTCGTGTGACTAATAACAAAGAGAGAAAGAGCAAACCAAACTGGTCTAAATGATTCACTCCCTATTCTGTCAATTATGCAAGGAAAATGCTGCAACATGAGATAATTATTAACATCATTTACTGGATCAAAAATATATGGCAACTTTAACCTCCACAAAATTGAAATCCCGAAGCTTTATACATAACTTGGCATTTGGCTGTTTTTCCTGTTGTTACTGTCAGCACTATCAAGCACTAATTTCTATAAAAAGATGCAGACCTCAAATTCCTAACACTCAATTACAGAATGAAAGGAAGATTAAACCTAGAAAGAAAAACCTGAAACAGGAGTTCTATTGTAGGCACAGTACCGAAGTCAGCAGCAACATCTTCACTGAAGGAAGACAATGTTGTGTTTTCCTTATAGAAGACGTGATCTGTTTTACAAATGATAGTTTTCAAGTAAGTTAAAACTTCACAAACACTTTTTAACTACATTACCTGATTTCTAAAGTATGTGTCTGGTGTTCAGTACCTCTTTCAACACCAATTTCTTTCTAAAGCTTCAACATTCTGGCCACTGGAGAATACGCTATACCATGCACTTACGTGTGAGAAATTTGTGACTCCAGAAAAAAAATAAAAGGTTACTCATATTCAACAGAACTCCCCACACATTTCAAGGGGGAACTCATAGATTCGTCAAAGTAAACACTGTCCTATCAATGATAAAATGTACATCTTGAGGCCTACTTTACTCACCTTATATGAGATTATGTGGTTCTCCCCTATCACTTCTGTCATTTGGCAACGCCTGAACTGACCTTTCTAGAGGCAATACTTATCTGTGAGTGACAGGAGAAACTATCTCCAGCAGGATGAATTTCCTTCTCTCTCTTCATGTCTCTCCACTTTGGCTACTTTCTGTCTGACTCGTTTTAGTTTTTCTTTTTTTTTTCATCTCTTTTGTTGAAGCTAACCTCTTCTTAACCGACCTTTGCCAACATTCCCTTTTCAACCCATAGCTTTAACCTTTTGAACATCTCCTTTGTTTTAGTTGATATATTTTACTACTGTTTGTTTCTTCGCAACCTTCTCTCTTAATTTTATTCTTTGCTATTTTACTTTTAATTCTTTCCTCTCCTCTTGCACCTTTGTAAGCTCCTGGAGCTACTGAAGTTAAGAGAAAAATCCCACTGACTACAAGATGACGATGATCGTGCTCACAAGTAATGATTGTTGGTGTTTAACGTGATTAGTAGTACTGGTACTTTTTTGACAGACTACCGTATAAAGGATGGGATTACAATAATTCTTACACTATACAACAATTACAGGTCCATGGTGCAGTATGAAGAACACTAAGTAAAAATGTAATTAGAGGCAGCAGTGATCTAATATATTTTATCTGCATCTACATTATTTTGGATTGTAGTAAGTATGTACAAAGGAAAATTACATCTAACTCAGCATATACGGTAGGAATTAACAGTTGAAAGTTAAGCATGTGGCTAACCCAGGTCATCCTTAAGATATGGATTCGATTGGTATTAAAATTAAAAATTAAAATTCTTAAAGATTGATGCCTCTCCAGATATGCCAGTGATTATCTTATCTTCTTTACCAAGAGTCTTGCTTAAAAAAAAGGAGAGTGTTATCAGAGGAGCACTTTTTTTTTTTTAAATCATTAGACTGTATTGTAATATTTTATAGAGAGCAGCAGAATTTCTAGCAAAATTTAAGAGATCTAGACACATTTAAAGGATATTTCCATTGTTCTGTGCTTTTGTGTAATACTTCTTGCACATCTATTGTGACTTTTTAAAATTAATTGTAAACATTTGCTTCAAGATTATTCTTGTCTTTTGCAGATACTTACTTAAAATATTTCCCACACAATTAAACAGTGTTCTTCATTTACTAACTGAAGCTTTAATGATATGTTACTGGACAGTTTGGTAATAATTATCATAAACACAGGAATCAAGGATCATCAGATATGTAGATGACAGACACAATTAGCTAAAATAATCCTCATCACAAATATTTAATATCATGAAACTCTCAAATTTTACTGAATTTTTAGATGTTCTATAAAAGACATCCTTCTGTGGAATTATAACAACTCTTTTCACAGAAATGAATTAGGCTTTAACAGTAAATACGAACATTCTTAAAGTAAATTGGAGAATTGAACGCAAATGAAATTATAGTATCATCACATTCGATTTCAAAATATTTAATAATCAATATGTGTATCTAAACTGGAACTATCTTCACTGTCCACTCATATATGCACACATACTTCTCTTCTGTTTGCTACCAATTCATTGCAAACGCCTGGAAAAATCAAAATGCATTCCAATGTAACAGATTCCTTATAATACAAAGCTTGAGACTTCAATGAAAAAAGCTTGCTTCTTACAGAATAACTTTCTTGCTCTCTCAAATTACTAAAGTGAGGGAATAAAATGGCAAAGAGAAAGAAAGAAAAGAAAGAAAAGAAAGGAAGAGAAGAAAGAGAAGAAAGAGAAGAAAGAGAAGAAAGAGAAGAAAGAGAAGAAAGAGAAGAAAGAGAAGAAAGAGAAGAAAGAGAAGAAAGAGAAGAAAGAGAAGAAAGAGAAGAAAGAGAAGAAAGAAAAGAAAGAAAAGAAAGAAAAGAAAGAAAAGAAAGAAAAGAAAGAAAGAAAAGAAAGAAAGAAAAGAAAAGAAAGAAAAGAAAAGGAAGAAAAGAAAAGGAAGAAAAGAAAAGGAAGAAAGAAAGAAAGAAAGAAAGAAAGAAAGAAAGAAAGAAAGAAAGAAAGAAAGAAAGAAAGAAAGAAAGAAAGAAAGAAAGAAAGAGGGAGAAAATACGTAATACCAGTAAAAAAAAAATCCCTTTCTTACCAAATGTAGGTGCTAAGAATTGCAGCAAAACAAATACAAAAAATAATTTGAAAATAAAATAACTCCTCTGACTAATACTAAGAAATCATCTTACATTTACACAGTACTTTTTATCTCCAAGGACCACAAAATATTTCACAAATAGTTTTTAGGATATTTAGGGGGAAAATAGTTTGACAGTAACATACAGCTCCAATTGCAAAGAGAAGAAACACCATGTAATAACTGGGAGAAAAATGATCTTATCTAGTGGACAGCAAATGTGTAATTTTGTCTAAAAAGGTATCTAATTATACAACATGAACTTAATCAGAACTTTGGAGCCAAGGCTCTTATTTTTCAACCCTGCCTGGATTGTAACCAGAAGGTACAAAAGCCTCAACTTTATTTCAGTGTGCTTACAGAAAAAGAGAAGAGGTGCAGGAAGCAATGCATGAAAAAAATGTCATATGCAACATGCTTTCATATATTAACATGCCAGAATCAGTATGTCACCATAAACTCAGAATATACAGGCAACTATTATTTGGAGGCACAACAGAAGACAAATAACCAGAATAACCAGAAATTAACTTCAAATGAGTAACAGCCATGGAAGACAAACATGTAAAACTTTGAAAACATGTTGGTTAGCCTTGGAAAGAAGCAAAAAAAGAGATGTCAAAATTGCGCTCTGGTGCAGAGATGTCAAATCCTGGACTCCTTCAGCCTAAGACAAATAAAGCTCTTGGCATTGGCATACATGTAAACATTGTCCTGTCTCATTATAAAGAGTTACTAAAAAAATATTCCGAAACAGAATTCTCTCACAGAATTTCAAGGCTGGGTTTTTTGTGGTTTTTTGTGGGTTGTTTTTTTTGTTTTGTTTTGGTTTGTTTTGTTTTTTGGTTGTTTTTTTTTTTTTTTTGTTAGGCTGACAGAGTTTGTGGTGAGAAATAGTACAACTGAACTCAGAGATAAAATATATTCGGTCCCTGAAATGTTATGTAGAGTTGAGCTGAAAACTGTGCCTAACAATGGGCAGCAGATGATAATGCTATTTTGAAAGAATGACTTTTTCTTCCAAGTTTTTACAGTAGTGAAAGGAAGTTTGGTCAACAGAAATCAGAGGGTGAAAATTATCTGTGGCCCCTTGGGTTCAAAAAGAAAGGGTGGGAAAACAGCTAATAATCTACGCCTTTAAAAGGTAGATGATCTTGCCTGGAGTCATGGAAACAACCCATATGGGCTCTCAAGACAACCACCACCTTGGCTTGTGTTGTCCAAGGGAGATAAATGCCATGTGGTTTACCTGCACTGAAAGAGTGCAAGAAGGAAAGCAGCCTGAAGACAGCACAGTGGTTCAGATTGAATTCCCCAACTCAGCTGACTGTAGTTTCAGCCATAAAAAAAACAGCTAAAACCAAAGAGCTTTCACATTTAAAATAGATGCCAGAACCAGAGTATTAAAAGCTGGTTGGAAAAAAGAAGCTGGACACATTTTTGAGGTTCAATACTATTTCAGCATGTAATGATACAGAGGGCACCAATTTATCAGTTCATCTTGAACTTACTTTCAGTACTACAGAAAAAATATAGCTATGCTTATTAGGAGATGTTGGTGTCTCAGTAGAAGAGTACTTCTGCAGAGAAGTGGAGAAATTCCTAACTTGATGTCTTCTACATTTGGTAAGCATTGGATACCTTCCCATGTAACCATAAAACTGGACTCCAGCAGAAGGTGTCTATTACGAACAAACAGGATAGCTGTAGCAGACGTGAGGAGTAAAGAATGGTTGGTCCATGCGAGCATCCCAGTAGGTATGCAGCAACACAAGGTTCCATACAAGTGGAATTTGAGCATACGTAGTCAGGACAAATACCAGCTACACAAAGAACCAAGACATTATTTATTTCTGTATATGTTAGAGAATGTCTAGGGATGAATTGTCTAGGGATGAATTATCTAGGGTATGGTATGGCTCACAAACAGTTAACCTAGTGAAAATTCAAAGAGAAAGAACATGAACACTTCAAACCTGTCACAATAATCACATAACCGAACCTCTAGAGAAAGAGACAATGTTTCAGTTACTGAGCTCAACCCTCAGGCTCTCACGCATCAAATTCACAAACGAAAACAAACTGGGATGGGGGATGGAAAGATTTGTGGTGCCAAAATGCCAAGGTAATGTAGTGGACCCAAATAAATTTGCCAATCATTAATACATAATTTTAAAAACCATGTCTGAACTCTGATTAGGATCCCTCCCTTAAAACATACTGAAGCAGAATATGAATAAGTAGCAAGTATGAATAATGGGCATGTTGATAGGAAATAGTGTGGGTGACTGGTCTGAAACAAATGCAACAGCTTTTGAAGCTAAATACAAAGTGAAGACAACTACTAAGCATCAATTGTGCTATCTTTGTAAGAACAGTGGAAACTATGGAGGAGAGGAGATTTCAGGAGAGAAGGTAAAGGGGGCGAAACAGCAAAAATTTCATAGGAAAGACACTAAGACAGGTAGGTTATACTCTCTAAAGCATACAGAAGTTAAGGAAGATTATAGTGTACAACAAAATCACTGCATACTTTTAGTAGCATTACTTTTTTAAAATTACAGTATAATTGCAAATTTGAGTCCTTATTCTCATCTTCTGAAGGTATTTTTGTGCGTGGTCCCAGTTTCTGGACTGAGAGACTTCAGAACAATTGTTTTATTAGAAAGGTTTACCTGGAAAATTTTTGTTCTTTACAGACTTTCCGTACCATTAAATCTGGGACATACTGGTGGCTCAGTTGCACTTGCAAAGTTACAACGAAAACACTTGAAATATGGAAGTGCTGGTATAGAATACTAAGACATTAAATAGGTCTGTTGAAAGGATTATTTACTTTAAAGATGTCTTGGCAAGTTTTCCATTTCATGCTCAGGCATACTCTTGATCCATTAAGTGTATTTGGTATCGCACAGTGTTTGCTTCTACTGATAAGCTCTGAGAGGCTAGAGGGCTGTTTCAACACTAGGATGAGTCGTTCTGAGATTTTTCTAGGAAGAATTTTTTTTTTTCAAAGTAGGGTCTTTTTTTCTGTTATAGGCTGTAACTGTGTAGTGATGTTCTAAAAGTTCCACAGATGGATGGTGACAACTAAGTATTTAGGATCAGTAATGGCATTTTCTTTCAAGTAAGTAATTCCTAACATTGTATTTGGGTGGCTCTTTTCACAGGAGTGTTTCTACTGATTATAATCCCTCTTTAGATGACTGTGATGAGCATATCAAGTGTTCTGCTCAGAACAGATGTCTTATTAAAGGGTCTCACTGTACAGTACACCTTTTAACAGAATTTTATTCTATGGAAATAGGTAGACTCATGTTTTTTCTACATACTGCCATTTTAGATTACGGTTTTGATACTGATGATAGCATCCAGGAAAGTAATGTTGGTGTAGGAAAATTCCAAAGATAGCTTGGCAGAAAGCTGGTAATTACTGAAATTGTGGTAGACATGAATAAAAGAGTCTAAGTTTCCAGTCCAGATATAATTTTTATGTATGTCAGATATGCCATGCTATCACAGTATAATTATTTAGAAACTCTTTTTCAAGGCAGCCAATGAAAAGGTTGGCTACTTGTGTGGCTACTTTCATGGTCATTGTTTAATAAAATCTGGTACAGGTGAGATTAGTGAAAGCATAGTTGTTCTCTTGGGAAACAGATGTTTATTTCAGATTTTCAAATTTTGGCCCTTGTAAACTTTCATGGGGGTACCATCACAAGGTGGAATAGGGGCAATACAGACTAGACGTACTGCAGAACACTATGAAGCTGTTGGTCAAGAGGTTCTTTCAATAGAAAGAAGAATCCATGGAGAAAGTCTCTAGTTCTCTGTGGAAAACTTCCTGTATGCATAAGGCACTGAGGTTTCAGTGAGGGCTTCAGAAATGGAGTAGTAGTAGACGGAGCCTGGTAGTAGACCTGCCCAGGTTCCCTTGTTTATGGATCTGAGGGAACTAGTAAATAATCCAAAGGATAAGAGATGAAGAGGAGTTGCAAGTCAGAGTGAATACTTCAAACTCAAAAGGAAGTGAACTGATGATCTCTTTGAATGCCCTCTTTGGGAGCTTTTGAAATTAGTGTCAGCCTCATTTATACAGTCCTCATGGTTTATGACTAGTATTTATTGCTGGTTATTACAAAGCCATTTTTTTTTCTAAGACAATCTGTACACAGTTGAAGGTGTGATTTTGTCTATTATAACATTTTTAATCCTATATTTTTGATGATACCGATGATGATCTGGCATTTGTCATATGAAGCAACAGCACTGGGAATGTCTTCAAAATGTTTTTTTGAAGAATGTGCTGAAAAACAATCCTCTCATTCTCTGCCTGTCAATAATTACTGCTATGTTTCATAGGTCAGAAACACTGGTCTCTGCCAAGGAAAGAACTAGTCATCTTGATTAGGCTGATAATTTTGTAGAATAAGATTGGGATTAGCTATTGCCATGGTTATTTCTTATACAGTTGCTTCCCTTTTTATTCTTTTTACCTTAAAGCAAAATTTCAAACCGATCTTTGGAATCAGCCCTCCTTAAAGAACCTAGGAAATAAAGCTTCTTATGGGAGTAGAAATACAGTACATACAATATAGTGGATGGACTCCCTTACAACAATGGGATCAGCAAGCAGATAGCAGTGAGGTTTCTAGGTTTAAATTACAACGTCCCCTTCTTGGGACATCATGAAAGAAAATTTTCTGGTCTGAAGTTTATAACAGTGTTCAAATACAATAACAGCCATAGTTTCTGCTATATTCTCT
>VWZZ01005698.1:200608-220623 GCA_013399095.1 Psophia crepitans
GTATATAGTTAGCCTTCATTGCTGCAGTGATGAACTTCTTATTTATATTTAGACGGCTGACTATCAGGCACTTCAGTTACCTCTTTGCAGATCTACTACTGAGACAACTCCCATCCTACACTGCTGCACAGGACGATTCTGCCCTAGCTGCAGGACTTTTCACAGAATCATAGAATGGTTTGAGTTGGAAGAGATCTCAATGACCATGTAGTTCCAATCCCCCTGCCATGGGCAGGGACACCCTCCACTAGACCAGGTTGCCCAAAGCCCCATCCAACCTGGCCTTGAACAATTCCAGGGAGGGGGCATCCACAGCTTCTCTGGGCACCCTGTTCCAGTGCCTCACCATCCCCATAGTGAAGAACATATTCCTAATATCTAATCTAAATTTATTCTCCTTCAGTTTAAAGTCACCACCCTCAATCTATCCTCTTTCAGTTTAAAGTCCTGTGACTGCATGCCCTTGTAAAAAGCCCTTGCTTCATTTCTGTTCAATTTCATGAGGTTCCTGTTACCAGTTGCTTGTCTAGGTATCTCTGAATGACAGCCCTGCTTTCCAATGCATTAACCACTATCCAAATTACTGTCATCCACAATCCAACTAGTCATGCATTCAATCCCATTGTCCAAGTTGTTGATTAAGATGGAAGACAGTATCAGCCTAAGTATCAATCCTAGAGGAACACTATTTATACTTTGAACCGCTGACTACGTTTTGTTTTTTTTTTTTCAGTCAGTAGAAGGTCCAGGTTTTCTACCACCATATTACTACGTATGGTATAAGAGAATATAATATACTGTTGTTGAATCACAAAGGAAACGATGGGAAGGAAGCAAACAACTTATCGGCTATATCTATGTGAAAAAGAAGTATTTAAAGGGTTAACTATATCTTTAAGAATCATGATTTTTTTAATCCCTGACTCCATAATAGCCTATTTCTGACATCTTTCTATCTTTATCCTTCTTCAGCTGATCTTCTTACAAGGATAATCCACGCATCCCTAAATGCATGGATTCCTTAACACATGCATTTTATTTAAAAAGATCTAAGCATGCTTTTGGAAAACTGCAACCAGTCAGATAGCATAAGGAGCCAGGTAATCTTTCCTGGTGTATGTAACAGACAAGGTTCTTTCCAGAACAACCTTCTGCTTTTAAAGCTATCTGCTACAAATTGTATACTAAGATCTATCAGACCATTTTCAGTTTCACTGCAGGAGGAGGAACTAAGTCTTCTAAGCAAGGAAACATTAGAACCACACCAAGTATCACTGCCTTAAAGCAGATGCAAGGCTCCTTATTCCCACTATTGTTCCCACAGTACTTACTTCCTAATTTATTATGCCTTGATGATCAGAAAAATGAAAGGAACAAATGATTTATTGTAAGATGTGTAAATAGGAGAAAAAGGAACCCAATTTTGATCAACTTGTAGCTATCTGGACATCGGAATAAGAGAGTAAGAACACTTTCTTGGTTTTTATGTTTGTTCTACTGGATTCAGACAGTGTGGAGGAGAAAACTGAGAAAAAGATGCCTGAAGGATGCCTGAAACTGGGATTTGGCAGCTGTCAGAGGAAAAGAACTGAGGTCACAAGGAAAAGCTAAAAGCTTCAACAGACGTAATCAAGTTATAGATTCATATATATTGATATGTGTAAAAAATACGTTATGTCACCATCAAAAAGTTATTGTAGAATATGAGAGCATGATGAATTCTACTGTGGGAGTTTATTTGTTCATTTCCAAATAGAAAAACCTTAAGACACTTTGCCAAAGCAAACAAACTCTAAGTGCAAACAGACTTTTAAATTACGTTAACATACTAGAAGAACATCTGGTACAAACACTGTCAACTTTCCATGAATTCTTAGATAAGTATTTGTGGTTAGTGTTTCAGCTGCACTGGGCTTTTCTAAAAAACCCTATTTTTTAATGAACTATGCTCACAGGTCATAGATGCTCAAAGGACGTTCTCACAAAAAAATAATCATGAATAAGCTCTCAGTATAAATTTCTCACCCTCAAACACTGCTTTGCAATGCATCTTCATGTTTAGCTCCCTGATGTACAACTGTGCTGTTAGCTTTTGTAGAGATGGTAAGTAAGCTGTTTCTATACAAGCTACCAATTAGTGCCCTGTCTTGACAAATCCTCTCATCCAGTGATAAAACAGAATTAAAACACAAAAATAAAATAATAATCTGATAAACAACAGTGATTAGTAAAAAACATGAAGTAGCTTTAGTAAAAATACCAAGCTACTAGAAATGACCGCCACAAACTGAGCTGGTGCCCACTAGGTGAACAAAGATCTGGAGGAAGGCAAATCGTGTTATCATCACTTATTCCCAGACTGAACAGCCTAGATAGTCTGTGGTACTACTAGTAGGAGAGCATCATCACAACACTTGTTATACATTACTGAGATCAACAGTATAGCCTTTACAATAACTCTGTCATAGCTTACACTGCAGTTGCTGATATAGACATTAAGTTTGGCAGAGGTTGCCGCAGCAATAAAACAGGTGGACCAAGAAAAATACATTAAATTACCTCAGATTTTTCTTAATTTTCTTAATTATAAGAAAATCAGTCATATTGCATCTTACAAATTTATGTCTACTTCTTGCAGGTAGAAACACTGACATTGTTGAGTGTCAATCCCAAGAGAGGAAGAATGTATGATTTTGCTATAAATACTTTGAAAATCCTAATTTCATTCTGCTGCTGCTGTTTGGTGTCTATCAGACTGAGGTCAGGACATTCTAACGGTAAATTTCAAATTTTTACTTTTCGTCCTCATAGCACTGTTGGCAGGATCCTGCAAGGTCGCTACAGAATTAAACTGATGCTCTGCTGATTGATTTGTTGAGTCTGAAGTGTGAATTCCATAGCTTGTGTGAACTACCTACACCTTTCTGCTGCCAGCTCCGCTCAGTGTGTCAGTGCACATCAATCCCAACTTGCAATACCCTGAATATTACAGTCCTTGGCCTATTCTAAACTGAGTAAAACCACTGTGCTACAATACGTGATGTCCACAAAACTTCTAGTCCACTAGATTGGACTAAAGAGACAACAATTTAATTGTCAAGCAAATGACAAACAAAACCTACAGATACGCAACAGAAAGGTAATAAAATTTACTGTTTTGAGATCATTAAGCTTCAGTTCCTCAAACATACAAAACCAATCAACATTTCATCATCAGAAAATTACTATAATTTCAAATATTTTTTGTTTGAGATTAAAAAAACCACCTTTGTTCCTTCCTTATTTATTCTGGAAAGTATTTTCTATTCCTAAAACATACTGAAATGCTTTGTCTCCACTGATGACATTAAGAGCTTTATACCTGCCCACACATAGTCCGAGAAAATTATGAAAACCCACCTAAAGAAGCTTTTAATTTTGGAAAATTCACATTTAAGAAGATACAGGATCCATATCTTTCATGAATAAATTTTCAAATGCAAATATGTTGTTTTATGTACTTGCACATTTCTCTATAAAGTATTCTTATAAAAGGGTTTTATAGGTTGTAACTTTTATACGAAATTTTAGAATGACAAGAAGTTTAATAGATCAACTTTCTGTTTTCTCAAGAAAAACAGATATACACAGATGATAAAAACCCACCCTGCTTTAACCACAAGGTTAATACAATATTTATCTACCAACATTTCCTCCTGCAAATGAAACAAATTCTACAACCTTCTGAAGCAAAGTATTATTCCTGAAACTTTTCATAAAATGGTACAAAGACTAAACAAAGTACAATTCCATGGCCATTATACTAGGTAATTTTGTGGACTCAGAGAAGTTTCAGGAAATTTAAACAGATCCCGTAACATGTTGCTTAAATCAGTCTGCACAGCACAGTAATTTGGACTGGACAATGTATTACAGAAGAGGTTTATTGGTAAGAAAGGGATATATACATATATACATTCTTTGCACAGAAAAGATGAGATACTTCATCAGTAGTTAGAATGATACTAGCTGGGCAAGATGTACCATATTAGGAAAAAAGCTTTTCATTCAAATTTTTGGCCCACTTTCCCATGATTCTTTACTGCCTTCTTTTCCTACTTGTAAATAGTAAATAACATTCATTGTTACTCATTTCTGTACTTCTAAATGGTTAAGCAGTACCAATGGCCTCAACTGGAACTTCATTAAATAAGTATTTTAGGATAGACTTACCTATAAAAAACCTTGAACTTGCTCACTTTAAACAAACAAAACTCAAATAGTCTTGGATGTTCCTAAATTGTGGTAACATTCTACACAGATTATAAAAGTGTATGTGCATCACAATTATTTGGTCTAATTATAATACAAAACAAAAGTAGGTTGCTCTTGAGATTCTTCACAAAGAATAATTTAACCTATTTTATGATCACAAAATCAATAATTATTGGGGGTTAAGTTTTTGTTTTGTCCATACATTTTAAAAATATTAATTCAAAATGCTCATTTTTAATTTTTTTTTTTATAACATTTTCTTTTGCATATTCAGATGGGAGAGAAGGACCTCATAACTCATTTCAGTAAACTGACATATAGTTTACATGAAGTAACAAAGATTCCTTACCTTGATGGACTGACTGTAAGGTCCTATGCTAGCAGGTGCCCAGTGGGAAATGCTCTGTACATGCATGACCAGTTTTTCGTCACATAACACATCATCCATTGCAACATCACGCTTATGTGCAAGGCAGTCAATGCAAAACAGTACTCCATCAGGTAACAGGGTTTCCACACATACTCTGGAAACACAAGACAATTATTTTTTTCAAACAGAAATTTGCTTGTACCAACTTTCAGCATTTTTTTTCCATGCGTTTTTCTTTTGAATACTATGTTATGAAATTTTGTACGGTGTTGCAATAACCTGCTGGCATTTACACTGTTATCTCCTCTCCAAATAATGATCAACTTCAGACTTCCAGCAAGATAATTTCCACTACTAAGGAGAAACTAGCATCATAGCCAATGGCTCATTTCCATTTGGTTATTTTTTATGATGTGCACCACTTTATTAAGAATACCTGAGCTCTTCTATTAAAAATCCTTGACCACACAACTCTGGAAATGCCAGGTAAGTTATGTTAAGTGGCCTTCAGACTGAGTGTATCATTGTCATATTCTTACCTCCACACATTTTTCACTGAATCTCCTTCCAATGATTGGACTAGGGGGTCAGGTTTCCAAAATTCAGCAGCGTATTGTTCCTATACACCCTTCTCACAAGTTATCATGCAATACTGAGTATATTTTTCTGTTATATTTCAACTAGCATGACAGACACACAATTATGTCAGGACTGAAAACCTACTTAAGCATTCATTTTAAAAGTTCACTTTTCTTTGCTCCAAGGAACACTGAGTGCCTGGATGGACAGACAGACAGACGTTCTGTTGCATGTGGCCAGTGAAAAAGCAGGGGGTAGGAGGTGTGTGTGTGAAATCAACATTTCAAAGCCTGAAAAATAATTATATTTGCAGTTCATGCATAAAAAAGTCATTTAGCTCCCAGCAGGAATCCAACAAAAAATTACTTGTTCTCTTTACATATCATATAACATAACCTTACAAAATTCTTCTCATCTTGCTCATTTCTCCCAAGAAAACTATTTTTCTCCCCTCCTCCCACATGCAAATACAGTATTTTTTTCCTCATTACCATCATCATAAGCATGGATGAATGGATTTTCTGCTTGGGCTGGTAAATTTTCAAGACAATTTTGCAAATTTAGTGCAGATCCACACCCTTGAGTCAGTGCTTCCAGCATATTGCTTGTGAGAACTCGCACAACCAGGTCTCTGTGCATAATGCAATGATGCAGCCATGCAAACTGCTATATAATTTTTCTTCTGGACAAAATGCAACGTAAATCTGTTTGTTCCATAAAAATTATCATAAAAAGCCATTTTCCTGCAACTTCCTAATCTTTCTACCTGTTATTTTAGTGATGGAAGACTATGTGGCTGGGTATGCAAATGTGGAGGCTTAAAACATGCTGCAGTATGAGAAATGAAAGAAGCTAAATAGGGAGAAGGGTAAGTGTCATAAAGAGAATTTAAGATATATAGGAGTGGAGATTCATTATTGTGTAGTCTACAGCTGGGACTAGATCCCTCCTCTTAAGGCACACACAACAAACACTCCATCCCTCTGATTTAGTAATCCTGGCCTACAATCAGCATCTCAAAAGCAGCCTCTTCCTGCTCTCTTTTAGTTTCTTCTGATGCCCAGACAGTGTAGGAGAATGTGACTCTATCATGATACATATTACCTTAACAATATCTTTTCACTATTTGTCATGTCATTCTTAAAATTCACATGCCTATACCACATTTCATATTCTGTAATAAGAGTATAAAATATAGTATTTTACATTAGAAAATTGCTAAACAGTTGGTTTTAAAAATAAGAACAAGACATGAGGTATGACCTCATAGTTGACCCTGCTTTGATCAAGGGATTGGACTAGATGACCTCCAGAGGTCCCTTCCAACCTGTATTAACCTATGACGCAAGCTAAATTTTTCAAGCTATAGCAGTTCTGCATACTGAACATGTTATCTCAGATGCTTAAGAATATGAATTACTGTAATAAGAAATAAGCCATTTTGACAAAGGCAATAAAGAATTTACAAATGGAATATTAGTTTTACCACACAACTTTTAAAAAAAAGAGCAAAAATTTCATGCATTAGGTGTTTGTTACCCAATTTTCAATGGGAAAAAAATGAAGACACCCAAATAACACAGGAATGACATATTGCATACTTAGACCATCGACCTGTTTCATTATGTCAGAGGTGGACTTGGATGCAACTTTGAAGATTCTGTACAACAGATATTAAAAAGCTATAATTTGGGGAGCGATGAATGAAAGGGTTAGCACTGGTGTATTCAGAAGCCTGAAATAATTTACTTTCATACTTGCGTTCTTACTGAATACATAAGCGCAGCTAAGCTACACACTCATCTGACAGAAACACAAGACACTTGTTCACTGTGTGAACAACCACACTAGCTCAAGCCAAAGATCCATCTAGTCCAGTTCTCATCTTCAACTACAGCCAAGTGCATTTAAGCAGGGTAAGAAAAGGAACAAAGTATATATTGGTCCTGTCTTGAAATATTTCTGAGTATCAAATGATGTGCATTTTGGGAAGCTCCTCAGCTAACAATTTTGCTTTTCTATTTATCAAAATAAACAGAACAAGGTGAATAAAGTCGTCACAAGGACCCAGAAGGTTCCAAACTTTATCACTTTTAGAAAGACTTAACAATCACTGATAGAAAGGCTTCATTAAGGCTGTTGACACTGTCTCCCATAATATCTTCAGAGAGAAGGTGTTGATGTACGGGCTAGATGAGCATACAGTGGAGTGGACTGAAAACTGGCGGAACGGTCAGGCCCAGAAGGTGGAGATCAGTGGCACAAAATCTTGCAGGTGGCCAGGAACAAGTGGTGTACCCCAGCAGTCTATATTGGGTCGAATCCTATTCAACATCTTCATTAAGTAAGGAGATGGTTGATGACAGTCAACATGGCTTCACAAAGGGCAAATCGTGCCTGACAAATTTGGTGGCCTTTACGATGGGGTCACAGCATCAGTAGACAAGGGAAGGGCAACTGACATAATTTACCTGGACTTGTGCAAAGCATTTGACACTGTCCCGCATGACAGCCTTGTCTCTAAACTGGAGAGACATGGATTTGACGGACGGACCACTCACTGGATAAGGAATTGGCTAGATGGCCACACTCAAAGACTTGTGGTCAACGGCTTGATGTCCAAGTGGACATCAGTGACGAGTGGCGTTCCTCAGGGGTCAGTACTGGGACCGGCACTGTTTAACATCTTTGCTGGCGACATGGACAGTGGGATCGAGTGCACCCTCAGCAAGTTTGCTGACAACACCAAGCTGTGTGGTGCGGTCGACACGCTGGAGGGAAGGGATGCCATCCAGAAGGACCTTGACAGGCTGGAGAGATGGGTCAGCGCAGATCACATGAATATCAACAAGGCCAAGTGCAAGGTCCTGCACGTGGGTTGGCACAATCCCAAGCACAACTACAGGCTGGGTGGAGAATGGATTGAGAGCAGCCCTGAGGAGAAGGATTTGGGGGTGTTAGTTGATGAAAAACTCAGCATGAGCCAGCAGTGTGTGCTGGCAGCCCAGAAAGCCACCCGTGTCCTGGGTTGCATCAGAAATAGTGTGGCCAGCAGGTCGAGGGAGGTGATTCTCCCCCTCTGCTCTGCTCTTGTGAGACCCCACCTGGAGTACTGCGTCCAGCTCTGGGGTCCTCAGTACAGGAAAGACATGGAACTGCTGAAGCAAGTCCGGAGGATGGTCACAAAGCTGATCAGAGGGCTGGAGCACCTCTCCTACAAGGACAGGCTGAGGGAGTTGGGGTGGTTCAGCCTAAAGAAGAGAAGGCACCGGGGAGACCTAATCGCGGCCTTCCAATATCTAAAGGGGAACCTACAGAAAAGTTGGTGAGGGACTGTTTATTAGGTAGTGCAGTGACAGGACAACGGGTAATGGGTTTAAACGAAAAGAAGGGAGAATTAGATTGGATGTTAGGAAGAAATTCTTTACTGTGAGGGTGGTGAAGCACTGGAACAGGTTGCCCAGAGAAGTTGCGGAGGCTCTCTCCCTGGAAGGGAGGTTGGATGGGGCTTTGGGCAATCTGGTCCAGTGTAGGGTCTCCCTGCCCATGGCGGGGGGTTTGGAACTAGATGATCCTTGTGATCCCTTCCAACCCACACCATTCCATGATTCTATGATTAATAATCTGGATGATGGGGCAGAATGTACTCTTGGCAAGTTCGCAGATGATACAAAACAAGGAGGAATGGCCGATACACCAGAGGTTCGTGTTGCCATCCAGATGGAGCTTGACAGGCTGGAGAAACAGGCATAGGAACCTCATGAAGTTCAACAAGGAGAAGTTGAAAGTCCTGCACCTGAGGAGAAACAAACCCATGCTCCAGTATATTCTGGGGGCTAAATGGCTTAACGGAGCTGTGCAGAAAAGGACCTGGAGGTTCTTGACCGATACTAAATTGAACATCAGCCAGCAATGTGCCTTTTTAGCAAAGAGGACTGATGATATCCTGGGCTGCATTCAGGGGGGGGATTGCCAGCAGGTCAAGGGAAGCAAACAAACAAGAAAAGCAAATAAAATCCCACCAATACAAAAGACTTGTCAGTTCAATCAAGTCACAGGGAAGAAGTGAAGCTTGCAAAAAATGTATTATTCTTCCGTAAGGTTGGGGGGGGTGGGGATGGGGGGGCATTTATAAACCTTATGTTATACATTAAGGCAAGAATTTCCAACCCTACTGTTTTTGAGTTGAGCAGCCCTGATGTGATTACCGCAACAGGCAGCAAAAGTCTACTTCTAAGACTGTGAGGCACAAATATTTGGATAAAAGCTTCATAAATATGGTAACAATAATTCAATATATTACACTGTATCATAAATATACTATAGCAATAGTCTAATCCTACCTTGCTGGTGGACACAAATCAAATTCTGTCACATAAACTGAATTTATAACATTGAAATCTCTCATGCTTTTCATGTACAGATGAACCAAAATAATATCCTTCAGTTTCAATCCCTCTGAAGTCATATTAGCTGCAGAATAAAAATAATATAGCTGTTAAAGACAGAGTATTTTAAATGTGCATAGAAAGACAGCATAGGCATCCTGGTTTTGTTCAGCAAAACCAAGTGGTAATACCCTAACAGTTACCTAAACATGACTGAAGGCTTTGCAATGTGCTACCTTTCCTCCTCTTTCTCATGATAGTTTTCCAAACACACAGAAACGGACCGCAAATAAATTTTATTCACCCTGAGCAGTGTGAATTTTTCCTCCAAGAAAACTTACCATGCATTAATGCATATAGATGTGCTACAGTCCGAATTCCATGTATCCCTAAGTTTTATTATCTCGTATATTTTTATTTTCAGTCTATGACAGCTAGCAATCTATAAAGGACTTTGAATCACAAAAGTACAGAACTAGAAAGGACAATAAGAGGTCCTGTAGAGCATCACCCTCTTCAAAGAAAAGATCAAATATTTATATGCTATTCCAGAGGGATGCTTGTCTAAGCTGTTTTTAAAAACCCTCACTGCAATAACAATCTCTGCATAAACAAAGAGTTATAAATGGCACGACAGACAATAGGAAACAGAAGTAGCCACAGGAGAAATGAAGGAAAGATGAGAGCAGAGGAAAGTTCAAGCAGACAGTTAAAGAAAAGATACTGGGAAGTCAAGATCATCTGAATGTGTATGCACAGATGATTCCAGTCATAGCACTTAAGGAGATTGTGTTACACTTACACAGTCAATAAGATATGTGAATCAGCTCTGCAGTGTGGACCTTCTGCAACTTCTAAAAGTGTATAAGCCAACTAATTCCAATTTGTGGACACATAACAGTATTAGAGCAAGTTGAAGGCAAAGAGATGTGGATAAATTCGTAATTTCTAGCTTTATTTTTAAAATCTTCTTAAAATAAATAGAAGTACAACCTTCTTTTCCTCTGCATGAAATAGAGGAACAACAGGAAAGAATTTCTCCCTAGCTTGTACGCAGAAAAAAAATTGACCTCCCAAATCCCTGTACTTAGTCAAAAGTCATAAATGATGAACCAGTTAGCAACGCACCATTTGGGTTCTGGACAACAAGTTCTGTTTCCCAAGGCAGCACTCTTACACAGAACATCTCCAGGATGTACAGGGAAACCATGTTGCCTTTCTGTTGAACTTCAAGCCATTCACTGCTCTGAATAATTTATAAAATATGATCAGGTGAGACTCATCCTTACTTAGGCAGAACTGTCTAAAATGAACCGACCCAAAAGATAACACTGGCCAAAGTACAGTTCATTTTTTTTTTTAAATTGGTTATCCACGATCCTTAGCTCAATTTTTTAAAACTGGTTATCCAGGGTTCTTAGGCTGAGAGCCATAAAAGACAGTATCAAAACTGTCTATAGCAAGTAGGATATTAGACTAAATTTTCATGTAATAAAAATCTACGTAGTTCCCTTCATGCCTATGGAGCTTTGCCATGGTACAGCTGCACCAGAGTTGCTTAGTGTGGAAAGCTCTGCAATCTCTGTCATCTTCCAATCATATCTGAAGAAAAGTTTAACAAAAGGGTTTAAGAAAATAAATGTAAACAGCAATCAGTTCTTGGCTTTACAGAAAAATTCCACCCACTGTACGGAATAACCATGTTTCATAACATCTAGTAATAAATCTTCATTTCTGAATCCTTTTGGCAACACTTAGCTTCTTTAGAGGTGATTACAGCAGTTAACCCAGCAAAGAGAAGGTTAAAAGAATTGTGTTTATTCAATTCTTACAGCACTGAAGACTGAACTGCTGTATAGATCCTAAGCATGAGTTCAGAAGAAGCTTAGTGCATCTTTGCAGATCATTTAAGTTCTCAGCAATAAATTGTTTCTTTTGCCAAGACAGAATCATAACTCATTCAGTCCTCCACACCCACTTCCAAAAAGAGAAAAACGAAAGGAAATGTGAGAACTGACATTTTCTACCAAGGATCAGAAAATTACTATTTTTCTTAACTACAATACAGCTAATACAAGTAATTTGCTGAAAGCAATAGGCTACTGTACTAGTCAGAGACACAATCTTTCCTGACAGTTGCTAAAGCAAAAATATGTGATGTTTGTACTGGCAAATTTCCATTCAAATATAACGGGAACTAACCAAAACATTACACAACCCTTTTGCTTACAGAAGATTTACACTAAATACTATTGTTGTTTATTACAAATTTGATCACATCCACTTTTCTGATTTCCAAGCAATCAAAAACTAGCTTAAGGACCTTTGACAAAGTATCACTTCAAGAGCCAGTCAAATTATGTTGTGTTCTGTATTAAAGCCAGCCGTCTTGATATCAATGATTCCAATAAAATGCAAAATGAAATGGCAAACTGACCATCACAACATTTAAAGTTAAAAAACTGTATAACAATACAGATTCTTACTTAATATCATATTAAAAACAGTATAATTAACAGCGTATAATGGATTAAGTGAATAAAGCACCTTGGAGCGAAGAAAACACTTCCCTTGCTGCCTCTTGAACATTTTTGCCTTTTGATGGGAAGAAGTGAGCAGTGATGCCTGAAAACCACTGGTAACCACTGAGGGATCTTCCTGAGTGGGATCTTCCAAACGTCTTAGCTATCGGAAATGAAGAACAGCACTATGATTATAATAATGAAAGATTTCAGATTAACCTAGAATATATTTTAAATTGCTTAAGTATGAAGAACGTCTACAGAAAAAAAAAAAAAGGAAAAGGGAAATGGAAAGGAGAAAATGGGTTATGCTCCTTCTGTAAAAAACCTTGAATTCTTCACTACCACAGATCTATTGATTTGTATCAAAAAACCACACTGTAGTAGGATCACTTTTTTTCAGACTGGTTATTATAGGTCACAAACATTCTTGTCATGAGTGTTCTTACAGTAATTAACAGTGTACTCACTACGGCATGAAATATTCAATATTACTTTTCTAATGAAAGTTGTGCAAGACTCACTGAAATCCAAAGAATGATGTTTCAAAGACTTCCAGATGACTGGGATGCTTTTCTGTGGTTCATCCTCTTCTGGTGAAGGGAAAATACCATCGTCATTGCAGCTTACCTCACAAGAACAGTTATTGACCATAAATGTACCTGAAGATTCCCCCTGCTTGAGACAAATATTATAAAATAAGCAAGTAAACAACATGTCAAGCAGTATGAAATCAATACTTTTTATCATTCATTTGGGTTTCAATTACAAAAAATACTATAGCTCAATGGGTACTGAAGCTTAGAGTAATTAATGGCAGAATAGCCAGATTTCCCACTATTTAAATTGCAGAAACTGGCAGAATACAATGTGCTCCTGTTGACATATCATATGGAAAAAAATGCAGCCTTAGTAGTAAATAGGAACAACAGATATGAAAAACAATGAGACTCAAGATAAAAGACAGAAAGAATAACATGATGAAGAAACATAATCCATAATTATGTACAGGACAACTATATTTTCCAAAAATAGTATACATTAAGTGAAAAAAGGAACAAAATTACAAAAATAACAATTTGTTAATTAACACTGTCACTAAATATTTTGAAACTGAGCAAAAGACTAATAAGAAAGTTTTAAAACTTTGTGGAACCTTGAAGGAATGCAGTCCATGTCAAGAAAAAAAATAAAATCTCTTTCTATTCATCTCACAAAGACTATCCCTTCCATCTAACTCACCACCCTTTGGGATGCTCAGAGTTTTGAGATACAGAAAAGATACAGGATTTATACTTCAAAGTAATTTCTGGAGAAGGAAGGAGAATAATTGTACACTGTACTGCCTCTTCTTCCCAAATGCTTTCTTAGGCCTAGGAAGAGAAAACTACCCAGCACACCCCTTAAAGCAAAATACACAGACAGAGTGGGTACTGACCACTTTTCCAAAATCCTGTGTTCATTACATTTTCAACAAGTCATGTAACAGCAGCATGCATTTTTATTTTTTTTTAATTTTAGAGAAATCAGACCCCCTACTCTCTTCCCTTTGATTTTCCAAGGCAGCCTAATCTGCAGAGCATGTTGACTTTGTCTTCATCTAAACCCAATATGAATTATGGCAGAATCTATCCATAAACTTTAACCAAACATCACTGCATGTTGTAACTCCAGATTCTATTGATTAATTTTCTGCTCAAAGGTCTCAAATTTCATACAGTATCTAAACTATGCATTTTGCTACAAGCTTCTTGAATACCAAATACACAAAAACGATGATAAAGCCAAGTAAAGCAAGATAAAAAGTTGACAAAATATGAAGCCTTTGGCAATTCTTAAATATGTATTAGAAACTGCTGAATATTCTTCTAGCTCACAAATTAGTGTACTATCTATGGAATTTCCACACAAAATGCCTAAGAAAAAATAATTAACATTATACAGCGAAGCACTCATAAGATCACCTGAAGTTTGACCCTCTGCACTCTCTGCTTTTTAACAATTACATCTCACCGAGCTGTCAAACAAAATGGGATATATTAAAAATTAGTAATCAAATATGAGTATAGACTTTTTTTTAAAAAAAGTAATTTTATTGCATTTTTTCTTTCCTTTCAAAATATTTATTTTATTTTTATTGCAACTTCAAAAGTTTTCTCTTGTTAAGCCAAAAAAAAAAGTGAGAAACAAAAGGCAGAAAAACTATAGTATGCATCAAAAGTCTGCAATGAGAACACAGCATTTACATTGATATTTGACTTCACTGGAAAGAAAAAGGATCCAGTTAAGTTAAAGCAGTGTATTTGGAAATGCTCAGGAAAGGCTAAATTACAAAAAGGTCATTACCTATGAGAGGAAACTCAGCTCTGCTGCGTCTAAAAGGGCTCAAGGGGAGTTTTATAAGCACTGTAACCACTAAAGCCGTGCTCTAAGAGGGGCTGATGTTCTTTGATTGGACCTCATTTTATTCATTCCTCCAAGAAAGGCATGAAAGTCAAGGCAATAATCTACTTTATGTGAATCAATTGTACATGAGAGGTTAAAAGAAGTCAACTAAATGTAACATAATAGCACAAAGATGAAAACTGCAATTTAGCACGAACACGACATGCATTCCAACATTACAATATACAAGCATCCAACAGCATCTATACCATTTCCCCCTCACTGAATTACGCTTTCGACTACTGCTGTTGGTTGATATATTTTGCCGTTACCCAGAGGGCTGCCTGATAGCCCCTAAGCCTTCAGGTATGACTTAGAAAACAAAGAAGCCGGAACACAGATCCGCAATTGAAATAGAACTTAAGCTGGATTATGCTAGAAGCAAGAACCAAGAAAATTACATTTTTTTTCTTTTTTTTTTAAAGTTTCTATTTTTTTATACACAAGACACCACTTTATAGAAATGAGTGTCATGACATCCTAAATGTGCTACCACTTGCTTCGTGGAAATTGTTGTTTTATGAAATTAGTTGCTTTCACTGGCTAATTTGTAATGTCTATCATGAAACAATCAAATTGCATTGTAGCGCGGGCACTTACCAAGTACTAATGTAACACACAGACATTACAGAATTTGCACCTCTACCCCCTGAGTAAGCACGCACAGACATGGTGATATGAGTGATACCATCACAATGCTGCCTTGGGTTTTGTTTTTACATCACCTGGATTTTAACTTCAATATGGTACAGCAATTCATCACTAGGCAAAAAATATGTTAACTGGAAAGGGAATAGTTCCAGCTAGCCAGTATGGCAGTCACATTGTTTCTTGCTTTTGTTAAGCTTTAGATAATTATCTTTTAAGAGATCTAGAGATGCAGATGTCTTGTGCAGGTAGTATTAGAGACCTGTAACTTCTCTCCATTCCCTAACCTGGAGGACTGAATTTATACACTCTGCAAGAGAACATGAAAAGAGCACCTACTCCATTTTTATGCCATCTGTGAAAATTGTTCTTTCAACTGTTTCTAAACATGTTTTCTGCAAAACGTGCTTCATAAAAATTCATAGGCATGTAGTGAGATGCACAGACTGTATCACAACTGCTTTGGTCTAACTTGCAGAACTCCCCTGTAGCTTTGTATTTTGTTAATATTACAAATACCCCAAATTGATGGCACATTAAATTTTCCTATCATCCACGGTCACATCCCTTTTTCCTAAATATGTCAATATTTTATAAATTGTTAAGCTTATATCAATACTGCTTTACAGATATAAATAAAATTATACATCTGTTTGCACAAATACACAAACAGCTGGTCAAGTGCAAAAATTTTTTGGAAATTACTAAGAAGCACTAGAAATTCTGCGATGCCTCTTACATACACCAGAGATCATCAAAATAATTACGGACTACTGTTGATTTCAATGCCTACGACACATCACAATGATTCATTCAAGGCCGACCCACACAATGCTCCGAAAACATAGGTAATCAATCACTTTCTGCAGCAGCACAGGTGCAGGCTACAGCAGAAGTATTAGGTGTGGAACCTGGCACTAGGAGAACAGGCTCAATGCCAGCCTAAGCAGAGCTGCCAGACTCTGTTTAGGAGCTATATTCAAATCTCATACAAATGTTGATCTTCCATTCCAGTCGGCAGAGAAAATAATCTAAGAATTTAAAACCTAAAGTTAAAGATTGCCACAAACAGACTAACTTTCCCAGAATAATACTCTCATCACTTTAAAAACAAAAAATCAAGCTTGCTATAATGACGTTTTAATTAAATCTTACAGAACCTATTTTATCACATAACATTTTCATGTTACTTCACAGGCGCAATATATTTTCCCATTTGCTACACTGTTTCTCCCACACCCACTGTACATTGTGATACCAACCTAATTTTGGATCAGAGCCTGCATGCATGCATATGCTTAACTATATTCACATAACTCATGTCAGCGATGCAAGTGCGCTCAGAATGAAGTTAAGCAAATGCATGAGTGTTCCAACATCCAAATTCTCCTGTTGAAAAAGCCTTGGAGCTAGGACTTTGACTGATATAGCTGAAATTCCATGCAGTGGTCTTTTATGAAAACAACAGATTGCCTTCTTAAAAAGCTTACATGCTCCACTACAGAAACTGGTATAAAAACCTATCACAACACAATTCCAAAACTGATAGTTCTCCCACTGAGCAGCAACAAGAATACGGGGGGGGGCAGAGAGCTCAGAGACATAGGGGAAGACTACGATAATCTCTTCATTCTTTGTGGTGTACCTTGATAGCAGAATTCCTTGAAATAAATAGAATGAGAGAGACCACATACATCTCCTTGTGGTATTTCAAGTACAATACACAGCCACATAGGAAAGAAAATCCTTTACTTGGAAAGACTTTCAAATAAAGTCTCTTCGTTGTGAGAAGAGAACAAAAAATTCTCTTTTCTCAGAGAACTGGACTGAATCTGCAATCAAATGGAGTAGAAAAGAAAATCCTTTATTTATTACCTTCGTGTCTGAAATAAACCAGTGTGCAAAAAACATGTTGCAGTATTTGTTACAAGGGTTATCTATATCTTTAAGATGCAGCAGGGAAACTAAAGGTTACCTAGGACAAGTATCATTCAATGCTGACAAATTAGTCAAAAAATGCCACCCACCATGCCACCAACAAAACATATTTTGCAACCTGAAATTCCTTCCTGTTCCCCCTGACATCACATACAAAGTCTAATTCTATACCTGAAGTCCTAAATGGAGATTAACTAAAATAATTCAGGCTAGAAGGAACAGGACAGAAAGAGGCTACAAAGTTAAATCAAATCGAACCTGCAAGATCATGCTCCTTTAGTATGCAAGGCATGTAAATTATCTCCTAAACACCTTTTCTAATTTTTACCAGTCTTTTTAAATTATCTTCAAATCGATTTGTGAAATAGATTTGCTGATGTTTAACAGGGGCACTTGTGTTCTACCCAAACAGGTCAAGATCTTTTACAAACAGGAAAAGAAATAAGCCTCACAATGTCAGTTTATGATGGGTAAATACAACGCAGTAATATGCCACAAGAGCGAGCAGCAGCAGGCACGGTTCCTGTATCTGTCACAGGCAAACAGGCTCCTTCCTTCTGTAAAGCGTCGAAAGAAAACTACAAGGCTCCCTCTAATTCCGGACTATCCCTAACTTAAGGGGCTGCAGTTTCACAGCGTGTATTGTTTGAGGTATGTGTGCTCCTATTCACTGGAACGTGGGGAACAAAGTATTCATTATTAAACGTGGGAAAGAGCAAATCTAAAGCATGAATAAGAGCTAATAGGTTCACTGCTATCATCAGAAGTATGTTCACATTGGCAGAAGCTTCAAGAGCCTTAATTTCTGTTTCTGATCATTCAAAAGCCAACACAACTTCACAGAGTAACAGAATAGTATACTACGGAGAAAATAAAAATGTTTCGCAAGTTCGTTGTGCTATCAAAGTTAAAAAAAAAAATTGTTCCATAGTTGTATTTTTTCCTAATTGAAAGTATCCAAAATTAAATTTGTATTGACTACAAAAGCTGATATACTTGATTTAAAGATTCCGAGTATGCTTCAGAAATTGCTGCCTCCTCAACGAAAAACATCCTACATTTTACATGTACAAAGCAACAGTCTTATCGGCAAAAATATCGATGAAGCTAGGTGCCTGTATTATGTACATCATAGCGGTGACCTTGTTTCTTCCAATGAAGTAAATGAGGTATTCCTGATTTTTGAGCATTAGTGTTTTATTAGTATTGTTATTTATTCTTAATATTTTGTAAAATGTGTACAAAAAAGTTATCTTAAGCCATTTTCACCAAACTTTCAATACTGTTTTACTAACAAAATCTTATATTTCTCTCTCTAGCCTTTTCAGTATTACTGGGAATGAAAGAAAAGAGGGTGTGTTAAAAAAAACTTCAATTATTATGCAAAAACATATCCTGAAGTTGCACAGTAATGTATTAAACCAGAAGAGTGAGTAAAATGTTATTTTCCCCCAGGCACAAGGGCTCATTTTGTTGCCAGAAACAATCTAAAACAAATCTCTACGTAGGCTTTGTAGTTAAATATGAAGAGATTTAGCTGAAGAAAATGCATTATAGAGGAGGAAAGACAGCAGAGACAAGCTATAAATGCATAATAATTATAAAAGTAAATTCGAAGAATGTAAAATTAGCACCTGTGGCACCTAACTACGGTAAAATGAATATACAATAAAAGTTAAACGTATGTGCATCTCTCAGTTGAAATGATAACAAAACTGATGTCGTAAAACTTATTAGAATTACACATCACTGTGTAGTCTATTAATGGTTTCTACAAAGTGCTTACATAAGTGGCTACTTTTACATATTGTTCAAAATGCAGTATTTTTTCCCCAGTTTTCAGTAATCCCTTGAAAGTCTGAAACTAAAATTAGTTCTCCTTCTGAAGCAGTTTTTCCCTGCAGTGATTTATTATTGTAGGATTGGCTTTTAAGGGCTGAATTACTAACTGAAATTTAAATTTTTTTGTAGGGCTTGTAAGCAACAAACAGTGAGAAAAAGTACAGTACTACAGGCATATCAATCTTGAAGGCATCTCTTTATCAATACGCACTTAAACTGTGCTAACTTTGTAACAAGTTATACTCTGAAAGACTGACTGGTTCTCCATATTCATAACTTCTTGAAAACCTAGCTTATTTCATCCTGACATAAAATAATTTATAGCCAAAAGATTGTAATGCTTTTCCTTATGAGACAACCACTGCAGAAAACAGACTATTTTCCTTTTAACTATACAAGATGATAGTTTATATACCAAAATCCAGGGCAAGCCTCTGTAAACCCTACCCCTTTGAGAATGTGACAGCTTTGTCTACAATGAATTTGAAATATGATTTACTACAACACTGCCTGAAACTGTGAGGCTTTAACCAAATCTAAAACATCTACATAAGAAGGGGAAAAGAGCTTCTGAACAGATAAAAGTAAAATCTTGATTCTTATATAAAATGTTATGCATTTTAATATGATTTTTTGCCTGATTTATGTAAAGCTTTGTGTTTTTCATTTTCCCTAGCCTGTCACATTGTAGTGATGTATGGTGCATTTTAGCATCAAGTTTGCCATGAGCAATAAAGTCAGTGCCCCCAAAGAAATATTAATATATTATCACTCTTCCTCACCATGCCTTGCTCCCAAATTTTCCTTTATTCAGCCTATTTGGTTTTGCTTCACATAGTTAGTTGATATCCTTTTCACAGTCTCCCACACAAATATTTAATGTTTTATTTTTGAAAGAAATCCCAAAGTAGAAATTGACAGGATGAAATACAATTTGCTTTCCAAGGCAAGAATGAGGCCATCGTGGAAGAAAAACATACAGGTATTTTATGTGCTTGGAACAATAAAATTAAAAAAAGGGGGGGGGGG
>VWZZ01005699.1:0-28151 GCA_013399095.1 Psophia crepitans
GATGGAGATTATCCTTGGCCCTCTTTGTATTGTTAATGTATTTGTAAAAACATTTTTTGTTATCCCTTACANTTTTTGTTATCCCTTACAACAGTGGCCAGATTGAGTTCTAGCTGGGCTTTTGCCTTTCTAATTTTCCCTCTGCATGACCTGATGAGATCCCTGTATTCTTCCTGAGTTGCCTGCCCCTTCTTCCAAAACTCGTAAACTCCCCTTTTTTTCCCCTGAGTCCGAGCAGAAGCTCCCTGTTCAGCCAGACCGGTCGCATTCCCTGCTGGTTCATCTTAGGGCACATGGGGACAGCCTGCTCCTGTGCCTTTAAGGGCTCCTTCCTGAAGAATGCCCAGCCTTCCTGGACCCCTTTACTGTTCAGGACTGTCTCCCAAGGGACTCTCTCAACCAGTGTCCCGAGCAGGCCAAAGTCTGCTCTCTGGAAGTCCATGGTAGTGGTTTTGCTGACTCCCCTTCCTTACTTTGCCAAGAATCAAAAAGTCTGTCATTTAATGCTCACTAAGCCCAAGACAGCCTCTGACCACCACATCTCCCACCAGTATTTCTCTCTAAACAGCAGGTCAAGTGAGGCACCTTCCCTGGTAGGCTCACTTATCAGCTGTGTCAGCTCTTCAGTCCTGGTTGGGTGGTCTGTAAGACTCCCAGCAGGGTATCTGCCTTGTTTGGCCTTCACCCTCATCCTTACCCATAAGCAGTCGACCTTATCATCACAGTCACTGAGCTCTACACAATCAAAACAGTCCCTAACATACAGAGCCACCCCACTGCCTCTCTTTCCCTGCCCATCCCTTCTGAAGAGCTTGTAGCCATCCATTGCAGCACTCCAGTCATGAGAGTTGTCCCACCATGTTTCTGTGATGGCCACTATGTCACAGCTGTCCTGCTGCACTTCCAGCTCCTCCTGTTTGTAGCCCGTGCTGCGTGCATTGGTGTAGATGGACTTGAGCTGGGCTTTCGATTTCACGCCTAACGTTGGTATGCCACACCTATGCTCCTCTCTGGTGGCCCTGGTTGTATCCCCTTCCCCCTTCAATCCTAGTTTAAAGCCCTCTTGATGGGGCCCTGCGAATTCATGTCTGAGAATCCTTTTCCCCCTTTGAGATAGCTGAACTCCATCAGTCACCAGCAGGCCCAGTGCCATGTAAACCTCCCCATGATCAAAACCAAAATTTCACCGATGGCACCAGCCTCTGAACCACATGTCAGTCAGTTGAGTTTTCCTCTCCATATTCTTCCCTGGCACTGACAGGATTGAGGAAGACACTACCTGTGCTCCTGATCCTTCAACCCAGTGCCCTGACATCCCTTTTGGTCACTTTTAGACTTCTCTCCGCAAGCTCATCACTACCGTCCTGCGTAACCAGTAGTGGGTAATAATCAGAGGGCTGTACCAGACCAGGGTGTTTCCTTGTGACGTCCCTGATCTGGGCCCCAGGGAGGCAGCAGACTTCCCTGTGGGATGGGTCTGGTCAGCATATTGTTTCTCTGTTCCCCTCAGAAGGGAATCGTCTGTGACAATTACCCTCCTTTCTCTCTTAGCAGAGGCAGTCGTAAGGCGTGGGGCTGACTGACTCACCCTGGGTGACCCCCTAGATGGTCCTTCACCTCCATCCTTCTTTGCCTGGCCCTCCAGTTCCAGAGCCCCATATCAATTGTGCAGGGGCAACTGGGAAAGAGAGGGAGGCCAGGAGAGGGTTTGCCTGCTGCCCTGAGCAGGGACCTGTTTCCAGTCCCTCCTGTCTCTTAGGTCCCCTCCTTCTGCTTGGTGGCAAGAGGGTCGGGGATCCTCTGCTTCTAGTGGAGCCTCTATCAGCTGCCTTGGCCTCACGGGTGGTAAGGTGTGGTTCCACCAGTGTTCTATATATTACAGTATTTAATCTCTTCTTTAGGTTCCATTAGTTTCTATCTAAATGGTACTCTTTCGTCTTAGTTTTTGAGTCAATCTATAGAACTCAAAATATGCTCTGCAACTTTCAGGTTATGGAAAGGTAGGGAAAAAAAATGATTGGTTTGTGATAAAAAGAAGGCAGGCAGGAAAAGCATTAAAATCCAACCATCAAAATCAAACCCAATGGAAAACGTCTTACTGAAGCTTTTTATATCTTTCACAATAAATGCAGGGAAATCTTCAGTATCTCTGAGCAGAAGATTCTTACTACTCTGAATTAACTGCTCCTGTGTTGGTTCCCTTTCAAATTGCAAACTGTGAGGCCAAGCGGAGTTTAGCTCCAAACTAGTGAGAATGGAGGAGGAGTTCACCTGCTAAACAAGTACACAATGGACCCCATCTGCACTGGGCAGTTAAGATAGTTTACTGGATTAAATAGAATTATTCAGGATGTTCACAGACATAACTTTGAATCCAGTCCAGTGTCTAGCTATTATGAATTTGCCTTTCTGTCAAGTGTTAATAGTTTAAATCTTTCCTATCCTTCCTCCCCCCCACCTCTTTTTTCCACCTTCTCAATAATGGACTGAGATTACTTCTGGGGTAGAATACTTTTTAATATACTGTTAGTAACTTACTGTTCACAATTTCATATTTATCTCAGTGTGGAGAGGTGATAACAGCACAATTCCTCACTCTTTCAACATGAAAAAGGCAAGCCCTAGTGTATAATCAAATACAGCTACGACAGGAAAAGACAGTATGTTAAAGGACGGACTGCTAGTTAAGATTTCCCATAATAAGATTGTCTGAGGTTAGCTGAACTGGGAGGACATATCTTCCATGACCTGAGAGGCAGATGTGTGCTGCCATCCGTGGGTCTTGGCAGCCTTTCCAAATAGAGGGGGGGCGGTTCTTTTGTGCTTTGCTTTCTGGAGAGGCCTGAAGGGTGTGCTGGACATCCTGCTCTTTTGTCAAACACATGTAAATGCTGTCCCGTGCCACTCTGATAGAAATGTCACATTCTAAGTCTTCACTTCCTTAAAAATCTATGCCTGTTAAATGCTGTTTTTATAGATAGTTCATCTAGGAAGAGGGACAGCAATAATGGTAAAGTCTTTCTTGTGTATAGTTCAACATTTGGAGTTCTGTCTACATTGCCTTGCAACCAGATCCATCACTTTGCTTTTATGTCTAATAAATGTCGGTAGGCTATCAATAACACCTACTTACAGGTCATCCCGTGCCACTGGCAGGGAGAGCAGGGAGGTGTGAGCATTAACTCTACAGAATTGGTAAACTTGCCAGATCATAATCTGGTGATCTTGGTCAGCAGGAGAGCTCTGCTCAGTAAAATGCCCTGAGTATGTTATATGTTGTCTCCCAACAGATGGCTCCAACCCTTATACCTTGAAGCTTTGCTTCTCTACTTCATCCCATTTATAGAGAAGAGGACAGCATGCTAAGAGCTACGTTCACCTTGATTTGCAAGTTTAAAAACTACACTTCGTTCACAAAGCTCTAAAGTGGTTGTTCTAATGTTGCCTTGTTTCAACTTAATTCTAATATCTTTTATCTTGTTTTATAATAAATGGATGTTCCTTCATAAATTCAAAAGATTTTTTCTTTTTGCCTCTGAGAATTACATGTTGTAAGCTTACTATAAAGTTTGTATTTCATTAGTGTAGTATCTTCAAACGTCTAAAGAAGCACCAGTAGTACAAACAAGATAGTTTTCTTCCAAAAATGAAATATATTTGCATTTTCGATAATGTTAAAGATTAGCAAGTATTTTTCCATTTGTACTCTTGATTGGCAGATAGAACTATTACATCAGAATTTTAAATGTAGAACTTGTTTTTCAGTATGTTGCAATATTAAAAAGCTTGTATTTATAAAATGCTTTAATCAGATTAATGTTGCACATAGCGAATTTTTAGTAGTATAGACTTACTTTATTTATAGTTCAAACGAAGCTAACATAGAAGATTATTAAGTATGTACACGTGTATGGTGTGAATTCATACTTTATTTAAAGTGATTTTTTTTTAAAAAAACCCCTTATTTTCCATTTGCATTAGCATGATGCCATCTATAGCTAGTCCCACTGTAGGGGCCTTTTAAAAATTAAAATTGCAAGCCTGAATCAATGTGTTCATCCTCATTTTCCATCATTTAAACTTAAATCTTTGGTGTTTAACATATCCTCTTGACTTCTTTTTTTTAACCAGTGGTTTTGACATACTAAATGGTAAAAGTTGGATATGTGAGAAGATTGATTGCAATAGAAACCAAGGTTGTAAAACCAGTTAAAACAAAAAGGAAGCCCTATCATACTCTCTGATACCTGGACAGTTAATTTGATGTTTTCTTTTTGTCCGATTTATCCTATATGTCTGTTACGACCATGAAAGAATTCACAGGGTGAATAAACTTGGCTAGCCTCTAACGTAAACTGAGGTAATCTAGGTTGGATTCAGATAAAGTAACTAATTAAATTATATGAATTTAATGAGGTGAGAAATATTTCACTTTGGGAAAGATGATTTGGTTTGTCCAAGTCCTTTGAAACCTCTGTTCCCTCTTCTAGAACTGGAGTGGCGTCTGTCTTGGGCTAAACCGCCAGAAAGGGGAATCCAAGCAGGGAAGTCTGGGCTGTTGTCCTAGGCTCCTTGTTTGTTCCCCTTTCTGAATTCGGAGCAAAATGTTTAGGGCTTTTTTTAGTTCTGCTCTTGATGATCAGAGAGAAGATATTTTATCAGATATTTTATGTTTTGTCATACAAGCTCTTTGTTCTGTGTCTATGGATTTTATCCATATCCATCCTTTATGCAAGATTATTGGTGCAGTGTGCTTGTCCTTGAGAAATTTATGCTGCAGCATGTTTACAGACTGTAGGCATTGCACATGTATTTAAATACACACTGGATTTTGCCTGTTCTTAATTTCGAGGCAAATATATCTTATCACATAAGGGAAAATGTCTCAGCAGTCCTTCAAGTTTTTTCATCGACAACAATTCGTTTTTGCCCTGTCTATTGCCATTTTGTTCATGCTTCAGGTAATGAGTACTTCAGGTATTCACATCAGGCTTCTAATATGTCTGAAGTGGGAACTGAAGGACAGCTGCTCTTTGGCAGCTCTTTCTGCACAGGGTTTGGAATAATACTCGCCTCCTGTCTGGTAGGTGGCAGGCTGACTTGTGTTTCAGGGGCATTGCTAATACTCTTTGAGCCTCAGTGCTTTTCCTCCGGAAATGGCTTCCAGAGAGCTCCAGTGTAGAAGGCTGCGTGCCATATCTTGCTACTTGCCCACAGAAATGCTGGGTACTAGTGAAATGTTCTGTGCTGCCTAGTGTTTTAACTGCAAAAGGTCTCTCCCAATCATTCATTTCTCTTCCATCAACTTGGAATGTTCTGTGGAAACCTGTTTCTTCTGTCATAACTCGCATTGCTGTTTGTATTAATGAAGTTTCAGAAGTCAAGCTGTTTGTAGTTGAGCATTACAATATGTTAATGATATCTGTTGGTCCAGTTCGGGATGTAAGATGAGTGACCCTTAAAGCATTCAGGTTTTAAAAAAAAAAAAAAAAAAAAAAGCGCACTTTAATGTTTCTGAGTCCTCAGTGGATCACAGCATTATTCAGTGCCTAAGATGTTCAGGTGAAGGGCATCTTTCCTGTGGCTGCCCAGATCAGAGAGAGGACAGACTAGTTCCAGGTGTATCTGAGAGGACTTCACACCAGCTGGAGGTCCCTGTATGCAAAATGAATAGCCTGTGCCACATGGGGAAGAAAAGAGAGGAGACTGAGAAATTGTTCAAGCTTCTTTCTCATTAAAATAATTATCTTATTCATGTAGAAACTGACAACAGAAAAGATTCCTTGTTAGTGTTTTGCTCTAAAAAGACAAGAATGTCTTCTTTTGGGCCTACAAGGATGGACGCTTGTCCTCAGGGAGGAAATGAGCTTGGTTGTCTCCTTCCACAAACAAGGTCTATGTTCCCCTATAATCTTTCTCTTTAGAACAGAGCCAAAACAGGTGCAGGTGCAGAGTTAGTTGCTCCAAGGGGAGTGAAGTTTGTCTATCATTTGGCAGTGGTATTACTATACTTGTTAGACTAGTTAGACATTAAACTACTAAGGTCTCAATGCAGTTTTTTCTGTCCCTTTTGCATAAGCCATACAAGCAAAATAGTGAACGTTGCTATGCACATTGCCTGCTTGTAAGCAGCTGACATTCACATCTTCATGTCTGTTCCACTGTTTGTTGATTTTATTATTTTTTTTCTAATTGATCACCTTTTGTTGGCGGTAAATGATATACTGAGGTGGAGATCTGTTCATCTTCTTTCATGATGCTCTAACCCTCGTTTATGTTGATTTTTTTCCTTATATGCAAGAAGTGGGAATAGTTGCTTTTTGACTTTCTGTACCAACACAGCAAGATAGAGCGTATCGTTAGGGTGATAAAAGAAAAGATTCAGAAGAAACCGTTCAGGAAGTGTTTGGCTGTCCTGCTTTATGAAAGGAACGATACAACTTAATGTGGTGTCACTAAGTCTGTCTTTTAGTAAGGGATAATGTTTGGGGTAGGCTGGCTTGTAACTGGCTGAAACCCTCTGTTGTAATTAAATGCAACTTGCTCCTTTTCCTGCTGTGTGTTTTCTTGTGAACAGTGCTTGAACTTGTTTGAATATGATGACGACGACTTAGCAGGAGACATTCAGTCTCTTCTCTTAAATAATACATCAAAGTTTGGGAACATGAGCATACTCAATTCCCCCCCCACACACACACACTTCTGGGATGTGTTTAAACATTTTTGGGATTATTTTTGTGTGTGTGTGTGTCCTCTTTGGAAAATACCCTGTATTCTCACATCTGTAGCTAGTAGTGGGGTTTTGTAGCTGTTCCAGGTTTGTATGTATACCCAGTCTATCGGTTTATTCCCTTCTGGCAATTACAGAGGTGTAATAGTCTCAAAAATAATCCTGTTTACATTGGCATGGCTTTGGCTAGAAATTGTGTGCAAGAAGGCATGGGAAACTGAAACAGTAGTTACAGGCTCAGCTTCCTGTGAAGAGTTCTTAAAGCACAAAAACCCCATTGCTCTGATTTTGCCCTTAAACTCTGTGCAGCTGCCTTACGGCAGAGAGCCTCCCACCTTCACATACCTGGGGTACAAAAGGTAACGTAAGAGTCCTCCTGTCTGCATGTTTGATGCTGCGACCAAGCAATGTTCTGATCTGTTGTCATAGAAGAGCTGATGGTGGTCTCTGAGCGCCTGGCAAAAATCTGTCAGCATTAAGGAACAAACCTTGTTAATTTGGGTCCCCTAGTAGCAACAGTCCCAAAGAAAGGGAAAAGTGGAAAGGTCTCATGCTCACAGTCTCATGCTCCACTGTTTGCCGTGTGTTGGTTAGCTGCCGATACTGTGACGTGGTCCTGCGTCGTAGGCTCTGTTGCTCTAAGGTGAGGAAGGCCTCACTGAATGGCAGCATGAGAGGAGTATGTTGTGTGACCTGATGTGCTGTGAAATTCATGAGCGAACAGAATCCTGTCTCAGCAAGGGGCGAGCGGTGCTGGAAGACCTCCGGAAGGCAGGCACTAAGGAGCAAGCGGGGAGCACGGGGCACTGGGCCTGCGCTTCTCTCCCAGACTGCGGGGCTGGCAGGGGTGAGAGGTAGACATGGTACTGCTGCTGGATGAGGTGGTCTGGTGCACGGGATCTCACCTGAGGCCATCCTATCTTAGAAGTGAGGTGTTTCCCACTTCATTTCTTCTAGCTTCCTTTGGTTTTGGTCTTCATTGTTAAGAACACATGTTTTAAATTAATCTAGGCTCTTCCCAGCTTCCTCTGCCTCTGTAAGGAATGGTCTAGGAGTAGACTGGAATGTGAAAAATGTTAATAGTACTCCAGTGAAGTCTGAGTTGAGAAATACTTGGCGTTGTTCTTCATCTGTAAAACAAGGCATTTCCTTTTTTCCCCTCACCTGTTAAACCTTATGCTTGCTCAGTGAGTAGTAAGACAGTATCTTCTGAGCTGCACCGTTAAAATTGACCCGTGTGGAGAGGGGCCATCATGTGTGCTGATGTGCTAACGTGATGTTTCTAGCACGGCATTCAAGCTCTTTACAAAAGCTGGCAGGGGCATAGTCTGAGATGAAAATAAGCTGAAACAAATAGTTGTTCAGGGTTTGGGTTGATGAGGCCCCCAAGTTCTTCTGCTAAAGCATCTGATTTGATAAAGGGTGAAAAACTTCCATTTCTAGTCAGTTGTATCATCAATTAAAAGAATAAAATATTTGTGTTAAGTTAAAAACAGAAGGTTTCTTTCTCCAAGGATTGCAGTTCCCACAGGATGTGGAGGAACCTCATGCAGCCAGATTACTTGTGCTGTGCTTTGGCCGTGTCCCTCTAGAGGAAATAACCTCAGTCCCTTTTCCTGTGTTAAAAAAGCTTTGGTATCTGTCCCGTGCCAAGCCTTCCTGTTAAGGCCGTTCACAGCCAGCTCCCTGGGCCAGAGCCACGCATTAATTCGGAAAGGTTCTCCGCTCTTCTTGACTGTTGCAGCTGCTGATGCGAGGTCTCAATTTCTGGCATGATTTATTTAACTTTTTCTGGTGTTCATGGAGCAGCTGCAGACTGAGTGGGTCTTCATGCAAAGGAATGAGTACTGCAGGAATGTGCCAGGGAGCCAGCAGCTATTAAAAAGGCCCTCTTTTCCAAAGCATCCAGGATCCAGGAATACAAATTAGTCCTGTCAGGGGCAGTATAGCAGTATTCAGAACGAAACACTGAAATGGGCTTGCAGCACGGGGGATGGCTGAGGTTGGCAGTTGCCGCAGAATACAGGATGTAATTATTCAATTTCATATAAGTGATTACCTGTCTGTTTTCTCTTGCCACCTTTGCTTCTTTAATTTGTGGTCTCATCCTTCTCCAAGGTAGTAAGAAAATTAAATTGCAGATGTGTTTGCTCCACTCAAATTTAAGTGGGTAGTAGTCAAATAAGCCCCAAAAAATTATTAGTTGGAGTGCTTGCTTACTAAAACTCCTCTCCTGAATTTTTTGTCACTTAGCCTGTTAACATGGCAGACTTTGGATGTTTCAGGAAGCACAATCTGTATTAGTTGATGCTTTCTCTATCATCTAAGTGTAAACTTCTGTCCGTTTTAAACTTAATGGCACAGATGCTGGGGCTTGCATGTAGCATAGATTATGCTGCTATTTTCTCTTCTGTTAACCACAGCACTGGAACGGCTAAATCAGATTACATCAGTGGGCTTTAGATAAGCGTCCTGCCAAAAGGCTTCAGAAGAGTGTCTGAGAAATAGCCCGGTCAGACAGTGACCTGGGTAATCTTTTTTGAAGTTACTGCATGGCTTCTGTCTGAAACATGGTAAGCTGAAACTTCACTAGTTTAAGGTGCGAATCCCACTCACTGAGTTTTTAATTCTCGCCTATCTTCTGGGGAGGGGGCTTGCTTTAAATCCAAACCAAACTCCTGAGTTCTGAGGATAGAGCTCAAACTGAAATATTTTAGTTAAGCTTTATTATGTTCCTCTGGTCCAATAATTCTGTGGAGTTTTTTCATCTTTTTGTTGCTATATAGACAAAGGCTTGTATGTGCCTTTTTAAGGATCCTTTTTGTGCCTCTCGCTCTTCCTTTTTGTGTCATTTTAACATGAAGGAACGAGAACTAACCACAGGATTAGGACTGTGCTATTGTCTTGTTTCAAAGCATTTCAGAGTAACATGCTCTAGTCTTGCCTTTTTTCAGCTATAGCTTTCATCTAATAAGAAAACCCAACCAACCCACTTCCTACCTTAATAGTCTAAAGGACAAGTTTCTCTCCGTGAAGAGAAATAAGGTGATAATACTTCCCTGTGTCTTTCAGGATAGAGACCCCAAGTTCACAGCTAAGTGTGACTCTGCTCCTCTTGGTTTCTCCAGCGTAGGCTGTAACGCGTTTCTGTTGGAGTGTTGCTTCAACCTGCCCTTGCCATTACCTCCAGCGTCTGCATCTTTGATGGCCCTGTCATTGCAAAAAAAAGACACGGAGCTCTTCCTTTTTATCTCCGAAAGCTTCAAACAAAGGTTGTTCATCTGTCTGATTTTTGCACATTTTGAGACTTCCTAAGAATAGAGGAGGGATATTCAGGGATGCAGGGACAACAGAAGCTAACCTCACTCTTTTAGACTGACAGGAAGGAATGAGTGGTAGCTCCTGTCATGAAACTGCCGACACAACCTCTGTTTCTTGTTGCTGAAAATGGACTCAGCTTTCCAGGAACTCTGTAGACCTTTCCAGAGAACGCCCAGCTAAGGATAAACCTCCTTTCATACTGAGGACAGAGCAGTTCAGAAACCCTGATGGCATGAGTTCATCTACGTATGTGTGTTGGGTCAGGCTTTAAGTTCTAAGGGGACAGTTGCTTCTTTCTTGTAGCATGCTGTCATCCCAACAACCTTGGCAGGAGACCTACTGCCCATAAGCTGTTCATAGCTGCCCAGTGTTTGAGAGGAACTAGTCTTTAAACTGCTGTCGAAGGAGTCACAGTCCATGTGTAGCTGCTCTTACACCATTTTGCAAGCACTCCTGCTGTTTCTATCTTGTACTCCTCTTGAGGTACCGACGTTCCCCATTTCCTCAGTCACGGTGTGACTGCCTGGACCCTGTATTGACCTGGTTCCTATTAAAGACCATGAAGATCAGTGTTCCCAACAGTGTCATCCTCTTCTGTACCTGCTTTGAGTTCTGTATGAGGTTTGAGCCATACAGAACTGCCAGCTGGGAGGTTAGCTCCTGAGCCAAGGAGGGTGGGAGTCCGCCCTGCCACAGCAAAGCCCTGAAAACGAATTGCCCAGAGCCCCTAGTTTTGCTAGTAGCTCAGAAACTTGTCCACGCTTGTCCTTGCAGCTTGGTGAGGAGTCTGTTTACCTTTTGCAAAACACACTGCCAATAACCCTGAATCAGCTTTGTAACTCGGGCTATGCAACGCAGACCAAGCTGATAACCCCTGTGTTTGGCTTTGTGTCCTTTCCAAGCACAGACCAAGTCTCACTGCTGACATCTGAGGACGCGGCGGGTGGAGAGGCTGAGGCTGTGTTCACCTGGGAGATCCTGTTCTTATCTGCTCTCTTAACAGGGAGCTGACCAAAGGAGCAAGAGAAACTCGAGCACACCTTTGGGTCCTGGTTGTGCCAGCAGGACGGAACAACCGCTAGCGTCTGTGCTGCTGGCTTGTAAAGCAGAGAAGCTTTCGGAACAAGGCTGAGTTTTACACACAGTTGTGTAGTAGATTGCTGTAAAATCAATTTTTTTTCAAGCTATTTAGGTAGCTTTGGGGTACAAGGTAGCTCTGTGCACCTGGCTTGGACATGATGAGTGCATGAGGCCCAAGATGTTTGACTTCCCTGCTGTTTCCTTGCCAGTTCTTCCTGGTTTACTAGGGGAGTGGAGCAGCTTGCTCGACCTTGGGGGTTGCATTCGTCCTCCCAGGCACAGCAACATGCCTGCCCTTGTCCTCACACAGGTGTGCACTTCGCAGGGGAATGTCGCTGCACTGGCTGCTGCGTTGCGTGGAGCTGAGGCTGCGTGAAGAACCTGCCTGTGTGTGGGTTTTGCCCGCTTGGCTGCCTGGGGCCAGGAGGTGCTGGTTTCTGCCAGGAGTCTGGTGAGAGTGAGGGGGTGAGGACAGTGAAGGATAGGGTAGCTATTGCCACAAAGGCCGACCTTTCACAACAAACCTCTCTACAGACCTTTCACAACAGGCGTCTGCCTCTCCTCCCTCTCCTGGGTCCTTTCAGGGCCTCTGGTTGTGCCTATAAATAAAAGGTACAATATTTAATACAGAGGGTGCGAAACTGGCTTTAGATGGTGTGTAGCTGAAAATTGCCTTTGTGCCAGGCACAGCCCGGCTGATGCCATCCTGGGTTGCTCTCCTTATCTGATGTACAAAAGGCTGCCATGGAGGAACAGGCAGGGTCCTGAGCAGGTCCTGGTCATGACCAGGTCCCACAGCTCTGCTGTTGTCAGGCTTCTGCAGCACTTCAACTGATTTGCCTCTCTGGACCGGACACCTGATCATCTGAAAAGCTTCCCGGCACCCACTCCTCACCTTATTTGTTCTGTCAGGTTTTTTTAAATTATTATTTCCTTTGTGTCTGTAGCTCTTGCCTTCCCTCTCTCCCTCTGGTGGGCCGAGTTAGCAGGGAGGAAGCTCCCTTGTGGGGCTGCCCTGACTAGCAGCAAAAGCGGGCACTGCTTCCCGGGGCTACGGGGCGCTTGCTGCGGCGCCAGTGGCTGGCGCTGTCTTCTTGCCGGCGTGTTCCTGTGGCGCTGCAGGCCAGCGGGAGCAAAGCGAGCGTTGCATTCAGGAGCGGACAATGACTTCAGCCTGCAAGAAGCAGCCCTTGGTAAGCATCTACCTGGGTGTGTACCTGGGCGCTGTCTCTNGGGTGCAGTTCACTGAAATGAAGACAATCTAACCTGGACGTCGTGAGGCAAATCGTGGACAATGACTTCAGCCTGCAAGAAGCAGCCCTTGGTAAGCATCTACCTGGGTGTGTACCTGGGCGCTGTCTCTGAATTACATCCTGTCCCCAGCGTCCTCCGAGGCCCGGCAAAGGAATCGGATGTGTTTGTCCGTCCTGGCTGCCTCCGCTGTGCTGCCCGCGGCCAGCGCTGGCCTAGCCACAATTTATACCAGCGTCAAACAGAACTTCTTCTGCACAAGGGATGGCATGAAGTTAATCCAAATGCTGTAAAAGTGCTGCTGTGAAGTGGGCTGGTGAGCCTGCATTAAGCCCCTTTGTGGGCACAATTCCAGGCTGAAGGAAGAGAAGCCAAATCCAGGCCACTCGTGAAAAGGCGCGTGTGTGGGGGGTGATGCCCATTGGCAAATCCCCTTGAAACACCAAGTTGAGTTGAACTTTCTGGTGTGTCCCTGAATATCCTACTGCTGTTGTAACAAGCCACGTTTTCTCCTAGAAAAAAGCTGCAGAGCAAATAGGAGTAAGTCCCATCTTGGTGCCCTTGGAAATGCGTCAGAAGGACAATTTTAGCCTGGCTGTGTGTTGCTCAAACTGCTCTTGTGGTCACATGGGTCCCTCTGTGTTATCTGCTCCCCATCTCATCCCAACTGTGCACATGCTGCATCTCCTCAGCTTCTGTTGCTCAAGGAATTGCAGATAAATGCCACTCTTGGCTCCTCCTTCCTTTGTGCCAATCTCACCTTGGTTTGTACCACAGCATACAGCCTTTCCCGCTTGCCCTTGAGGCTTTTCACCGCACCAGTTGCAGCCTACGTTGTCCCCTGGGATGTCTCTTGACCTGTGCTCAAGCCCCTCTTGGGCTGTGGATGAAGGTGCACGGAGGGAGCAAACAGCCCCGGCTTGCGGCAGCTGGGAGTCAGCAGGCTTCCTCCCGCCAGGGAGAAAACCAGGGACAACTCCACCGACTGCACTTTTGGAGCATGTGACCAGGAGAATGAGGACACAGAAGCCACTCCTTTTGTCCCTCTGTTGGCGTCTCTGGGTGACAAGCCAGGCTTTGGGTCCTTCTGCTGCTTCGCAGGGGGCCGGGGCTGGGGGCAATGGGTCCTGCTGTTTGCTCCCCCAGATCCAGGGGGGGGGCTCCCTGGGGCAGGGCGGCAGGGCTTGCTGAGCAGGGCCTGCCCTGCTGCCAGGGGACAGCAGGTGGCAGCAAGAAATTCAGGTCCCTTTGCTCCAAGTCCAGTGCCCGGGACGCTATGTGGTGACTTCTCCCTGGCACTTCGTCTGGGGGCAGGAGCCTGCAGCCCAAGGCCGGCTGTTGGACTGGGGACAGTGAAATCTTACACAAACTCTGTCTTAAGCAGGTTTTACACTGCTTCGGTTTGTGCACGTAGGTTGGGGTCACGGGATGCTCCCCTGCGGCATCTGTGCTGTCACCCACGGGGGCGTACAAACCTAGATGTGCAGAAGGAGCCCCACGTGCTTGAGTTTGGGCTCTCATTCACTGGGGCGGCTGCTCTGGGGCAGTTTGCTGAGCCGTCGGTGAGCGAGGACAGAGACTGCGAAGAGGGTGCCCAGGGCAGCAAGCACGTATGTTGGGGAGGGCGGCGTGTAAGGTTGCTTTCGCAGAAACCCATCCTTGCCGTGGGAGTCCTCTCTGGGTTACCCAGAAATGCCCGAGTTCGAAACTCGATGTCTGAATCTCTCTTGCAGTCTTGCCAGCTCTGGGGTGTGAGCTAAGACATCCCTGCAACCCCTCTGAAGAGCGTGGTGAAAGAGCTCCCTGAAATCCAGAAACCACTTGTGTGAGCAGTTTAATGGATCAAGGAAGGGAGGATATTTCATCCCTCTTCCTTGAGGGAGCTGATGTGCTTCCAAACATGCACAAATGCCCTTGATACTTCAGTAATAATGGATAAATGGCAGCCTGACGTAGGAAGAACAGATCTCACAGGACAAATGTGATTGTTTCCCTTGGGGACAGAATGGAAGATTGTAGAATCATAGAATCATTAAAGTTGGAAGAGACCTCCAGGATCATCTAGTCCAACCATCCCCCCACCACACTAAACCGTGTCCCTAAGTACCACATCCAACCTTTCCTTAAACACCCCCAGGGACGGTGACTCCACCACCTCCCTGGGCAGCACGTTCCAATGCCCGACCACCCTTTCTGAGAAGAAATTTCTCCTCATCTCCAACCTGAACCTCCCCTGGCGCAACTTGCGGCCGTTCCCCCTTGTCCTGTTGCTGGTTATCTGCGAGAAGAGGCCGACCCCCAGCTCACCACAACTTCCTTTCAGGGAGTGGTAGAGAGCGATCAGGTCTCCCCTGAGCTTCCTCTTCTCCAGACTGAACCCCCCCAGTTGCCTCAGCCGCTCCTCATCAGACTGGTGCTCCAGCCCCTTCCACACCCCGCTGCCNCCTGGGCACACTGTGGGCTCCTGTCCAGGCGAGGGTTGCCCAACACCCCCAGGTCCTTTTCCTCCGCACAGCTTTCCAGTCACCCCGCCCCAAGCCCGTAGCGCTGCCTGGGGGTGTTGTGGCCAAAATGATGATGATCCAGCAACCGAAGGCGTGAGCAGTGCTGACCGTGGCCTGGGACCTCCAAGGAGTATTTGTTAAATAAACGCAAAGAGGTGCAGTGAGAGGCCTGCCTGTCACAGCAGCACAAGCAGAGCCCAGGAGAGATCGGGGGGCAAGATCTCCACCTCAAAGCATTCACAAAAGAGACACGAGGAGCTTGCAAGTTTACCTGGAGGGTAACTGGGTGCCATTCCCTTTCCCCCTGGGTTTCCTCCAGGCTCTGCCTGTCCCACTTACCACGGCGGGGGCACCCAGGAAATAATGGCCGAGGTGGAGCGTAGCGCAGTGAACTGAGCCAGGTGGAAAGCTGCTCCTCTGCCTTCCCTCCTTGGCTTCAGCCTGGGCTCGCCTCTGCCCTGCTTTCCTTCTGGATTTGCTCTTTTTTGGTTTGCCCTTTGCCTACGCTCCCTTCTTTCAGGCCAGGGCATGTGTTTTCCAAGGGTCACAGAGGTCACAATCTCTTTGGTGTTGAACCTTGGCCATGGATTTTGTAACTCTCAGGGGAAAAGAAGAACCAGTCTCAGTTGGGCATTTCCAGCAACCCTCCCTGGGCTGGGCAGGCCCCTCCGCTCTCCCTCCTGCACAAGCTGCCCCAGTGCTGCGGGGCTGCTGTCTGCGCTGCCCGGGCTGGCTCTGGGCACGGAAGCAAACGGGAAGTGCTGCCAGCGTCCCCGCTCCGCAGGCAGCGAACGCTGTGGCAGTGGTCCTGCTGACCTGGGTGAGACACGAGGCCTGGGGTCTCAACCCTACTGTGCCAGGAGCCCCCCAGTACTTGCGACTTGGTGAACACCCCCTGCCACGCAGTGTGGCAGGTTGTCCTTAAGGGTTAAAGCGTTGCTGGATCAGCGTGATCAGAGGGCAGATGAGTGAGTGCGCCCCTGCCCTTTGAGCAGGGCAGAAACTCCTGCTCGCGGGGCGCCGCAGGCGCAGCCCGGTGAGCGTGGCCACGTGGGTGTGTGATAAGGGAGCACCTGCACCCGGACACGCTCCTCGGGCCAACCCTTTGCCCAGCGCTGTTCAACACCCCACTGTGTGATGAGCCGCTGCCACCCCTAACCCCTGCCCCCCGCGCCCGCAGCGTGACCCCCAGCTGCCTCCCTTGGGCTCCTGCTGCAAACCAGCTCCGGTCTGCCACAGAGGCAAAGGGCAACGGCGTCTCTTGCATCACACCGGAGCGGGTGGCGGGCGGGCAGGGCTGGCCCTTCCAGCAGGAGCGCTGCAGGCCCCAGGAGCACGACCTGGTGCTGTGGCACTGGCTCTGCCGCTCGCAGCAAAACCAGCTACCAGCATAGCTGTGGCAGCTCCAGTCACAGTGAGCGCGTTCCTGTAGCCATCCTGCATTCAAAGGGCATCCTCGCTTCGCTTGGTTCTCGCAGAAGCTGGCCTGAGCCAGAGACCCTGCGGCCCTGCTGCAGCAGAGCTCTTGCACCCCAGAAAAGCTGAGCAGCTCCCAGCCCACCCGCCACCAGCAGCACAGCAGGGTACAGCCCAAGCCTGCTCGGTGCTGGAAAGCACAGGCATGCACGTGAGGCTTTTAAGAGCCGAGGACCGGTTCCAAAGCAGTTCCCCATTGCCCATAAAGGAAGCAGACCAGCTTTGCAAAATCAAAATCCGAGCGAGCTGGAGCTGCTTCCTCCAGCTGAGATTTGACTTGCCCAAGGGGAGGACAGCTTGCCTTTGAAACGCTCCGAATGTTTTCTGCATGATAGACCCAGTTCACCTCTCGGTGAAAGAACTGACGGCTTGTACCACCCAGTTATCAGGCAGCTTTGGAGTCAATTTTTTACATAGTCTATTAAAAATCCATTCATTCATCCTGGTATTCTTTTCTTCCCTACCAAAGAAACAGGTAAGGTGTGGTTTCAGGTGAGCTCGGGTAGCTGGGTGCTGCTGCGGGGTGCGGAGGGGTCAGACTGGTGGCAGCTCACGAACTGAGCACCCCTGTGCCACGCGCTTGGCATTGCAGGAGCATCCCTGGGCCTCGCTGCGTATCGTCCCCCGGTGCTGGCACACACAGGCCTCGGCTCAGTGAAGCAGCACCCTGCTCCTTGGAGAGCATCACGCCTTGCTAGCTCCCTGGTTAATGGTTAGACTTAATTACATTCCAGCAGCTGGCACTCCAGCCTAGCGGTGGAAAGAGTCACGGATTTCAAATACCGGATTTTCTGATCTTGCCCTTTGAACCTGCTTTTGCCGTGGCTGTTGGTAAACTGCACTTCTGAGCTCAGGCTGCTGCAAAATCCTCAATGGAACTGCTGCACCCCCGAGCCGAAACGTCTTTCTAAGTTGTGCAAGAGCAGTGCTTGATGTCAACTGGCATGATTGGCCGGAGGCAGGAGGTTGACTTCAGCTCAGTCTGGTGTAGAATTGCCACCTAATTTATCACGGATTCTTAAAAGTGCTGCTGGGAAGAAGCCTGTGGAGGTCCCTGATCCAACCAAACCTTGGAGCAGGACTGTTGCCAGCACCAGGTTCTGACCTGCAGCTCTGCAGAGCTAAGGCTTAAAAACACCCAAGGATGGAGACCCCCTCCTCTCCGGGTACATGTCCCAGGGCTGCACCACCCTTCTGGAGGAGGGGTTTTTCCTAACACCCCATGTGAACCAGCCAAGCTGCAATCTCCGGCTCTTGCTTCATGTTATATTTTCTTGGCATACTGGAAAGACTTTGGTTCCATCCTCCCTGTATCTGCCCTCCAAGTCACTGCAGACTTCTGCTAAATCCCCCCAACTTCCTCTCTGTCCCAACTACCCAAGCCAGCCATCTCAACCTCTCCCTGCAGGCAGTGTCTCCTGACCTCAACCAGCCTGGTGACCCTGCTAGGTCCTCTCCAGCTTCCCAGCAGAACCATGCTCATCCTGGTGGCTGTTCACAGCCACTGAGACCTGCTGAAAGGGAATCCTTGGAGCTCAGGCATGCTGGAGTCAAGCTCAGAAACAAACTCCTTACATCTGCTTGAAAGTTTCAGGAGAACCTGGTTTTGATTGATTTCTGAATGAGATGGGTCTAAACCAGCTGGCAAGAGCCTGACAGTGATAAGCAAAGCCTGTCCACACTTGTCTCCTTGCAACACCGCAGCATCCTTCTGACCACTGAGGGCTACAGGCCACTGCCCTGAACTGTCTCCTCTCCTCAGCCACATGATGGAGCATCTTCCTGGAAGAAACACAGTTCAGGAACATCAACAGGACAAGGCTCATGTGACCTGCGCCCCAGTCTATGTGGGGCTCTCAGAGCAGCGGGCACCTCTCCACTGCCTCCTGGGCACTGCCCGCCACTGCTGGGGCAGATCTGCAGGGCTTGGCTGCTCCCAGACTCCAGAGGCAGTGTGGCTGGACCCCAGGGGAGCTGTTGGAGCTGGCTTGCCGTCCCCAAGGCCAGTTCATCAATCTATACCTTGCTGGCACAGCTCATCCTGATATGTGAGTGCAGTGCTTTATTTAGATGAATACCAGGGAGCAGGGGGAACTTTGCAGGGTCAGCCTGGGCATTTCAGCAGGGTCTAGCCTCCACACCCTAGCCCTTGGTGGGGCATTAGACTCCCTTCTCTTCTTCCCTCTGTGGGACTGGGATGTGCTGGGCAGCCCGTTCCTGCCCAGAGCTACCTGCTCCCCACTGATCACTGCTCTCTGAAGGATGGTGTCAGATGTCTAAGGCTGCTCCCCAGAGGTCTGAAAGATTAGACTGGAAGTTTTCTGGGTGGGAGATGTCCCAGGGCTGAGGTCAGGGACAGAAATGTAACGTCTGCCCCGCTCTGTTATACAATCCGCTGTTAAATAATCACTTGGGGTCACTGCGCCTGCCAGGTGGCCGTGGCTGGCAGTGGGGCTGCCGGGAAAACAGGCTGCGGTTTGCAGGACCGACGTCCCACAGGCAAGAAGAAGAAAAAGCAGTTACATGCTTTTGGGCTGGCCCACACTCAGACCCTTCCCAGCTTTGAGGCTGCTCTTTGCAAGGTGCTTTTTGGTGATGGGGGCACCAACCTCGCAAGGGCACAACCTATTTGTAGAGCAGCAGCCTCGTGTTTCCAGTGGGGAGGTGGCTTTGGCCACTGTGAGAAACGGCTGCTGTTTACCTGCGGGATGCAGTGGCTCGAGGGACGCAAGCAGGGACCCGATGGGGACCTAGCATCCATCCAGCACAGCCCTGTGTCCCTCAGTCTCGTGGCTGCTCTCTGCATTTCATAAAGCTGCAGTGGAGCAAAAGCTGGGGCTGACTGTGGAGCCCCCAGGCAGCAGCTACCAGCACGTAGGTGTCGGGTGAGCGCCACACTCCCCAGGCACTAGTTTTGGCTGGTGCAGCCCATCTGTGACTGACACCCATTTAACAGGACTGTATTAATGATTTTGAAGGTGCTGCAGAACAATGCAGCCGCAACGGGCACGTGGAGGACATCGGGAAACCTGCGGGAACAGCAAGCGATGATCCACACTGACTGTAAAAGAGCAGTCGCTCGAGGGAGCTGGATGATTTGTCCTAGGAAATACAGGCCAACTCCAGGAGAAGAAACCGCTCTGGCAGGGAAGGCTCCCAAATCTCCGCAAGCAAGGCTGGGAAGCAGCTACACTGTGCTCAGAAGCCCAGCCTCACTGCCCTGGGGTTGCTGTCCTCCAGCACACACTTACAGCTGGCTAGCCTATTTTTACTGGATAATTTCTTCCTAATAAGGGGTTTTGGCCTGGCCACGCTCCCCTGGAGGTGAGGGAGTGCAGTTCAATATGAGCAACAAACTGGTGCGGGACAGGGTGAGTTCCTGTTGCTTTCAGCTCAGAGGGTGGGTGGGAAATAGAAATGCTGGGGGAGAGCTGGATGGCACTGAGGGACCTTCTGTTACCCCTTGTGTTTTGTCCCCCCGAATGCTGTGCTGGCAGAGCAGGGCACCAGCGTGGCCCTGTGGCAGGGGAGGAAAGATGCTCCAGGGCTCTTGGTTTTGCTCTGCGTCTCCCTGCACAGAGGTCAGGGCACCACAAGCAGCGGGGCCGTGCCAAGAACGGGCCCAGCAGCCGGGGGCCAGCGCTGGTGTGGGAGCACGGGGGGTCTGGGATGATGTGAAGCGTCTCATGCACCTGCCAAATGTCCCTCATCTGGAGCGACAGCCATGTGGCAGCCCTGGTGCTCCTCTCTCCCAAAATACTGCACACAAATCTGCCAGGAGCCATGAGCCGGGTCCCCTATGGTCCCTTCTGCCCCATCCCTGAGGCTGCTCCAGGACAGCAAGGACCCTGAGCTGCCTTTGAGCCATCCCCAGAGAGCCCTGAACAGGGCTGGTGGGGCTGGTGGGGGACACTGGCTGGGCCAGAACCCTTCACACACGCACAGCCCGCCTGCCCCAGGCAGCAAGCTGCCCTGCTCTGCCCACATAGGCGATCGCTCAGCCCCCGAGTGCTGCGGAGCCGCGGCACCGAGCGAGCCCCGCTGTCCCGGCAGGCAGGCTCTTTGGTGCCTGGCTCCCTGTGATCCAGGGAGGCATTCTAACTTAATGCAGCTATTTTGTTCTTTAATCCTGCTTGATTTTCCTAAACACCTTTCCAAATGTTTTAAGCTATCCTTTGTGGTGCTCTCCACTATTTCATCTGAGATCAGATGATTGTATCTTAATCCCTGGATCTGAAATGAATTTGCCTTTGGTTTGGGCAGCGAGCTCCAGCCCTCTGCTACAGCCACGCTGCGTTTACCCAGGGCAGGCAGAATCAGGCGAGGAATATAAAGCCACCTTCCTTTCTTTCTCTTGCTATTTCTCTCTTTCTCACAAGTTAGTGTTACTTGAGCTGCACAAAACAGGTGATATCCCCCCGATTAATATTTCTGAATAATTTTGTGGTTTTCTTTGTGATGAGCCACTGGAGTCTTTTATTTTTTTTGTCAAATCATGTAAATGCAATCAAAGCCAGTGCAATACTGTGCTTTCTGCGGCTGATGGGGTGCTCAGAGCAAGCTGACGTGGCGTGAGTGTACAGGACAGCGCCTGAATTCCTTGTGCAGTCTTCCTGGAGAACCCAGCCACGCTGCCGATGAGCAGTCCCCAGCAGCACCCTGGCACTGTGCTTTTCCCAAGGGACACGTGCGCTCACCTCAGTGGCAGTGCAGTGGCCACCTTTACTTCGATGCACTCGCCTGGCGCACGGGAGTGCATCTCAGCTTGGCAAGGGGAGGCCTGGAGTTGCTGAACCTCCCCTGGAGCAAGCGGGGCGGCGCAGCCCTCTGCAGTCCCTGCAGGCAGACACAAACGTGGGGACCCTCTCGAGCAAGCCCAGGAGCAGGGCTGTGGCTGGTGGGTACCCGCATCCGTGACCATGCCTTTCCCATGCTCTCCTCTGTCACACAGAGAGGTTTTGGGGCAAGAAAATCTCTGAATCAGACCAGTACAAATCTGAAGACAATAGGACGCGGATCTCAGTCCCATCCTCTGGATGCTGCTAAAACTTGGCTTCTTGTTTCATTGCAATTGCTGTGGGGACCCTGCTCAGACACACAGAAAGAGGCTTGGAGAGAGATTAAACACCATTTTTCTAGACTGTGTTCTAGATTTTATTGAATAGATTCAATCTAATTAAATTCACATGTTAATGCAGCCAGATTACATGGCACATTCTGCTTTGTGTCCTTGGCTTGGCCCAGAGGTCAGCCTGAACCTGGAAATGCAGATGGCAGAACTGGTCTGGTCCTTCACATCCAGCCTCAGCTCCAGGCTTTGATTCAGTGCCAGAGATTGGATCCAGGCAGTTTCATCAGCGCGTTAAGGATCATGCCCCAGATCCAGGCCTGGTTCAGAGCAGAGCATAGTAGTCATCCCAGCCCTGGGATGCTTGGGGCTGCCCCAAGCACCCTCTCATAAGCCCACAGGGCTGGTGGGAGAAGCTCGGGTCCTCATCTGACCTGGGGTTTCCTGTAGGTGTTGCCGTCACTGGGTCTCATGGCAGCTCCTGCTGACAGCTACCATGTCTTCCAGGTACCGGAGTCCTTGGCAAGGCAGCCCGTGCTAGTCCAAAACTTCCCCTGAGCTGGGCACCACATGGCTAAATTGCATCCAAACCCATCCTGATGCAAGCAGTGGGCTGACACAGCCTCATCTGAGGGAGGGTGTGTGGGACACTGTGTTGGAGGGGATTTGCCTTCCACGAAAGGACAATGAGAGCTGCAACTCAGCTTCTCTGGTGCTGTGGGTATTCACAGCAGAACCCTTCTTTTAAGCACAACTCACCTCTATGCAGCTAGCCTGGACTTGCATGGGAAGAAACTACATGAAAGTCTGGGAAGAAACTACTTGCCTCCTTGTGAGAACCTGTAATCTCACCCAGCAGAGCCAGAGACATGTAGCTGCAAAGGATGCAAATAAACTCTGCTGTGTAATTAGCACCCTTTGTATGCCAGGGCGATCGTACTCAACACCATATGCAACAAGGAGCCAGGTCTGCCTGCAGAGGGCTCAATGCAAAATACCCTCCCCAGGTCTAAAGCTGCACCGTTCACTCAAACCAGTATCACCACAGTGATGCTTTGCCCAGCAGAGGGGGAGTTGGCTGGCGATACGAGCGATCGGTTAGGCTGCAAAGACAAATATCCTCTTCTAAAAGCTACATCCAGTGCTGATAAATGTTTCCTAACAAATACCTGCAGCACACTAAGCAATCAGTCTTATTTTATTACATTAAAGAATAAAACGTCTACACAGCATTTTTCCAAGTGAGACCCTGAATTGACAGACGCCTCTGTGGTGGTAGAGTACCACATTTTCATCCCAAATTGCCCCCAGGAACCTGATCTTTGTACGCTGCACCATGCAGAAAAAGCACCAGTAGTGTGGACTGAAGCACAGTGTCGCTGATCGCGTAGGCGTCGCTGGGGACTCCTCCTTCCTTCAGCCAAGTGCCTTGCTGTTCGTACCAGCAAAGCAGGCACAGCTCTGTGCCTTGCAGGGAGGCTGTACAGGTTCAGCAGCTGGCACGATTAGCTCTGCAAGACATTTGATGGGCATCACAGTGACAGCTGGAGCCATTCCTCTTTTTCTAGGACAAAAAGCTTGGGAGCTAGAGTCTGGAAGTGTGGAAAAGTTCTTTCTCTGTGATGGCCTAAGGAACCATTGGGAAATGACACCAAGGGGACCCAAACCCCAGAAGTCCTTCAAGGTGCCCAGGTCAGGTGAGAAAAAGCAGTTTAAAGCCTGCATGGAAATGCATTTCATCATGCTGGCATTTAACATGCATGTGCATACTCCCTAGTAGCAGAGCTGGTTTCAGAGAAGCAGGTCAAAAAATCACCACAGAGCAGGCAGTACGTAGGCAGACATATCCTCTGGGTGAAGCTGGAGGCAGGGTGCTGGCTGCAGCCAGCCAGCCAGCCAGCAAGGTTGTTTGGGGGTTTGCAGGCATATCGGCACTCTAAGCAGCACTGCAGGCTCCACTGGAGTCAGCATCTAGCGCAGGCTTTAAAAACAGCCTCATCTTGGTCTGCTCTTACATAACAGTGAGGTGGAAATCCCACTGTGCTTATACAGACCCAAAGGATAGGACTCCATTTGGGCAAATGCTTGCACATGAAAGCTTCAGCTGGCTGCAGATCTTCATTTCCAGGAGCAGAAGGAAAACACTTAGCCATTTAATCCTTTGAAGGCTTCAACCACCCTGATAAGGGAAGACAGGGCAGGATGGGGAGAAGGCCCCTATTTGCACCTATGAGACTGCCACCTCCACGGGCAGGCTGCGTACCACCACCCCAGAGAGCTCCCCTAACAGGTACAGCGCAGGCAAGCATGGCTCCAGAGCCTGCCCACTGCCCTTCCCCCGGCTGTGCCCCAGCCCCTCGATTTAAACCCTTAATCCCAGCAAGATTGTGCAACAGCTCCTTCAGGCTGAGAACGGATTATGCCCCGTTTCAAAGGTATTTGGCACTGGGCGGCACTGGGAGAGCCCAACCCCTCCTGCAAAAGCACCTGCAGGCAATTCCTGCAGCGGGTGCCTAGCAACATGCTCTGAGGTGCTCTGACAACAGCTAAAATTCAACGTTATTTCATCCTTCCTCCCCAGAGGAGCAGCCCTTGAGTCATCACCGGGGAAGAATGAGATGTGTCTCCCACTCGGCTTGCTATAAATGAGTAGCATGCGAGGGGCTGCTCGCTCTGGAGCACGTGTGCTGCTGCCAGCTAGAAAGGCATCTCTTGGCAAGTGGGACAGCTGTGGGTTCAGGAGATATGGTAAACTGTTTTTTCCCCTCTTTCCCAACTTGCTTTCTGCTCCCAACAGCCTCTCTGCCTCCTTGGAGCTCTCTGCAAAGAAGCCTGCAGGGGAACCAGGTTTGGATCTGTGCCGAGTACCTTGGCTTTGCTTGGGCAAGCCCCAGGTCACACCAACACACACAGGTAGCTACAAGCTTGGGGCTGTGCCGGACACTCTAGTGACACATGGCAACTTTTAGATCACCTGCGTGAGCGATGAAGGCACCCCTGAATCTGAGGGAGATGCTCTTTGGGGAATGGTGGACATCAGAAACAATGCACAGGAAACCAACCTTGCCTGTTTATGGGGCTGAGATCCTTGCAGAGGTGGTGAGGCAAACACCAGCCAGCCTGGGCAGGACCAAGCAGCGTGTTTCTGCGTGTGGGCAGGGCGCGGGGAGGTGATAGGAGGAAGGAGTCAACGGGAGGATCCAGCGGCAGAGAGGGCAGTGGCTCGGTAGGCAGCACAGCCTCCAACGTCTGCTGGCACTGTGCGGAGACGAGGAGGGCTCCAGCTGGAAGAGGTGGGAAGCTGTGAGTAGGTGAAGCCCATGAGTAGTAGGGCTGTGGTGCTGCAGCCTGGATGTTTCTCAGAGAAAAGTGAGAGGAGGTGCTTGCAGGGCTTTTCCAAGGCTGGGAGGGCACATGTTTGCCTCTGGGACCAAGCCTGATATCCAGGTGGATTTCCCAGTGGGAGACTTGTTAGGGAATCTCAGGCTTGCCTGAGTGGCGCAGCTCCCTTGGTGGTGTCTGGTGGGAGGGCATCTAACCACCGTCTGCCCTGGCTGTTCCCAGTGCTAGTGCCAGTTCACCAGTGCAGGGCTGACCCCTCCTCACTTCCCCAGTCTTCTTCTGTGGGAAGCCCTGGGGGGCCCTAGGGACTGCAGCCGAGGGGTTGGAGGCACCTTATTGCTGCGACAGTGGGGGCTGCCAGAAGAACACCTTTATCTCACAGCTGTCTGTCCTCAGCTCCTGCAGTGCTGCATAGCCTGGAGGGAAGACCGAGACTCACCTTGTCACTAGTTCGGATTCTACAGCCTGAAGTAGATGAGGAAAGACATTGGTAAGTGCAGTACTGCCAAGAGAGACCTCTCCAGCCCATCCCAGGACCCTCAGCCCGTCAGGATGGGAGACTGCTCCGTTCCCCAGCCCAGCAGTGGTGTTCAGCATGCTTCAGGTGAGTGTTTGGCTCATAGAGACTTGTCATCACACAGGCCACCTTAAACCCAGCAGCACTGTACAGGTGAGCTGTCAGGGACAGAGAAGCGCTTTACACAGAAGGGCATTAAAAAAATCTGAGTCTGATCTGCCCTTTTCTAGTGTCCAGTGGGAGCCTCTGTCTGCATGGGGCAGGAATGACCCCTGCCATGCCCTGCTGTCCGAAGGCCAGGAGATGTGGTGGTGGATCCATTTCCCTCCCAGCTGTGGGAGGGGGCAGCCCTCCCACAGAGTGGCTGTGCAGCCCCTGCCTTGGGCAGAGCTGGTTCACTGCAATGACAACACTGCGTTGACTGGCCCAGAGTGGGTTTGGGAGAGCAGTGGTGGGGTTTTTTGGGTTTTTTTGTTTGGTTGGGGTTTTTTTGGTGTATGTGGGTTTGGTTTTTTTTTGGTTTAGTTTTGTTTTAAACCAGCATGGCCAAATCCAGGAGAAGGTGCTGTCTGTAACGCAAAATGGTGCCTTTGCTGGCCGAGGGAACTACTGGCCCAACCTGCACTTGCTGTTTAAACACGTCCTCCTGCTCCGACAGTTCCTTCCCACCACAACCCGCCAGTGGTTCGCGCAGTTGCTCCCAAACTCCTTCAGGCAAAACCCACAGATAGTTTAAGCAGTTTCAGTGCTAACTCCTTGCACAGCCTGGCTTAGAGGAAAGCAGCATGCAGCTGGGAGTGAGGTGGAGATGGGGACCTTTGCAGTCAGACAGCGACTTGTTGGTAGCTCAGAAAACGTCTCCTTCCTTCCTGCAGACATGGAAGGACAGAATTAAGGTTGAGCTTTCTGACCTCTAAGTTTTTGACTTCTGTTCTCACGTTACAGTAGCAGCAAATCCTGTTGCATGAAGCAGAAATCTATCTGCACATGCACTATTTCAAGCTCTTTTCTGTGTAAACTGTTCCAGATTTGATCAGAAACAGGGGCTGTTTATCAACAACAGAACCAGGAGACTTCTTTGGTCTGGGGTTTTCCCCCCAGTTTTTTAGTTTTCTTATTAAGCTGCCGAAACTTAAGTCTGTCAGCTAACAGTATTTCAGTGTGTTTTACTTCAAGGTATTTGCCCCATTTCCTGTGTATCTCTGGAATACCTCTGCACGTACAGAGTGCTCTGGCTTCTTTCTGTGTCAGGAAAGTTTTCCCTCTTGACTTAGGCTGAGGTTAGACGGACAGGCAATGGCACACTCACTTCACCCAAATAAGTGAGGGTATTAAATTGTAAAAGGCCAATGGCAATGCTTTTTCTAGCATTTATACCAATGCTTCTGTCCAAAGTGGTTGAATTCTGCTTCCACTTATGCTGATGTAAATCTAGAATAATAAAGTTCTTGACTGTTTTACAGCATTGCATATTTTAATATTACAAATGACATAACAAGAGTTGAGTATATGGTATTAGGTCGATCGTTGTATCCTTCTGCAACTCTTGCTTGCTCTGATTACAGCATCTTTTAGATATTTTAATGTCTTTTTAATACGTTTTGGACATTAAACTCTCCAAGGCAAGGATTGCCTTGTAAGCACAGTGCTGTAAGCACAGCACCAAATGTAATGGACCCCAGTGTTAGGAAGACCCTTATGTGCTACCTCAGTAGTAGAGGTCCAAAAGCAGGGTTTGGAGATGGTTTCGAAGGACTTTCAGGTGCCAATACAACCTGTTGGTTTTTGTTTTGAAGTTCTCTCCTGATTTTTCCCTCCACCTGTTTAGGCAGAACCAAACTCTGCTTGTTTTTTAGACTGCTGTCACTCAAAGGTTGCATCTCAAGAACGAAATAAGTTAGCATAGCTCAAGACTTTCAGAAAAATCCTTCCTACAGAGAGCGTTACTGCAGTAAGGTAGGCTTCTGCAAAGCTGTTGCCGACTTTACGTGCTGGTTTCAGACAAATGTGTTGTTACAAGAAGTGATGATGTCACACTGACACAAATTTACATACTTTTAGCAACAGGAAACCTCACAGACCTAGAACTTCTGTGTGGTAGAGGCAGCTAACTTTAACAGTTGGCCTTTTAAAAGGATGCAGTAAGATCAGATGGGGTTTAGAGAAATGAGACTCTTACAAAACCCAAAAGCATCAGGAATGTTTGGTCCCTTGGCAGCTTGTGTGGCTTGTTCTGATTCAGAGCTGTCCCTTTGTGTTTCCAGCCAAATGCAGCAGTGAGCGAGAACACAAGAGTGAGGAGCTGGCATTACTGCAAGAAATGCAGAGTGCTTGGGTGGCTTTCTGGACTGTCCCTGTGGCACAACAGAGGTGGCAAAGGGAAGCGAGGGCCCAGCGGGGTGACTGCAGTGCAGAGCTGGATGCCATCAGGTAGCCTTAAGGGTCGGGCCTGGTGGCACGCTGGAGGCTGGCTGGCTGCATCTTCTACGCGAGTGAGCTGTGCTGGCAGCAGTGGGTGATGATGAGGGAGGAATCCCTGAGGGAGGTTCACCCTGAGGCGTTTCATACAGCCCTGGGGCCTCCTCACCAGCTGCGCCACCTTCACCCCTTTGCCCCAAACGCGCTGCTGCTCCCCAGGCCCCTCAAGGCCCCTCTCACCCAACGTGCAGACTCCCAAGGCCCTGCGTGCTCCGCCTCCTGTTGACGGCGGGTGCAGAGCCGTGAGGGGGGCACCCGACCCTCAGCCTGGAGCCCGCGCTGGCAGCAAGGCCCGGTTGGGGGCGTGCGCGCGTCTCTCCGCAGCGGCGAGAGGCAGCCACCCCTCGTGGGACCTCGCCTCCCCGCTCGGGCGGAGCGGGGGCT
>VWZZ01005699.1:28778-66093 GCA_013399095.1 Psophia crepitans
CGCGGGCCTGGCACGGCCCCGGGGTCGGAGCTCGGAGGGCGCCTGCCCCCTCGGAGCCGCGTCCACCCGTGAAGGGAGCGGCAACGGGCGGCTCGGGGAGGCGGGTGGCTGGCCCGTCCCCGGGCGGACCCGGCGCGCCCCTCCGGCGGTGCTGTTCTGCCTGTGCTCTGTCCTCCGGTGGCGATGGGACGTGTCTGGCTGGGTGCTTGGTCTCGGGGGTGCTGGAGCCTGCGCAGCGTGGCCTTTCCATACGGTTATTGCTTAAGAACGGCTTAAACGCTGAGGACTTGTAACCCTGTCCCTGCCGTGCTGTGGGGGGGCACCCGGACCTGCCAGGACTGCGCGCACTTCAATGCTAAGTTGGGTTGCGCGAGGCTTTTTAGCACTGCGCTGGAGCACCGGACTGTTTTAATATCCCTGTCATACAGCTCTTGCTTCATTTGGAAGCAGAACGATTGGACTGGGCGCGATTAAGCAAAATCTAGCAGATGCCAGGGGTGGTTGGTTTCACTTGCTTCCTTTGCAGGCCAGCTAGAGACTGGGAAATCTAACCGCGCTGTAAGCGGGCAGGAGTGGGGGGCTGCTTTGCTGGCTTTTCCTATAGGGAGGAAGAGGCAATGCTTCTGAGTGTGTGGAAATGTCTGATTGCGTTTGGCAGCACTGTGGTTTTAATAACTCAAGAGTCCAGGCGTTGAAACTGAGGATATGATATTCCTGTACTGGTTTCTCCCCTTCAGCACTGCTGAATTTTCTTTGATGTTTCTCTGTGTCCTCAGCAGTATGCAGTTTAATAATCTCAAAGCATTAGATTATTGCGTAACTTTTCAGGGTTAGAAAAGTGCCAGCACACCTGTAATAAATGGCCTTTAAGGTAGCTGTGTCATCACTAATGGTGGAAGCATGCACATATCACTTAAGTTGCTTGTGTACTTTGTGCCTAGAACGAACTAAATTGATAGGGTCTGCCCGTACAGCTATGGATGGTGTGTGCCTGCCTGCCGAACAGCTCTCTGTACAGTGAAATAATGCAGAGTGGCAGATCGAATAGTCGCAAGAAGAGAAATGTAACAGGAGAGGCCTATAACTCCTCCTGTACCATTACTAAGTGTTGCTTGACAGCTGTTAGTTCTCGCTTACCCTGAAGTCACTATTGATGTTACAGTTCCTCCTCAAATAAGAGCGATTGCCCTGAGGGGTGCTTCAACTTTTTGAAAGAGAGAATTCTTTTGAAAGCAGGGAGTGGTGTTGAGGAAGGCTGTATTCTTTCACCTGCCTGCAACTTCAAGACACTTCTGAAATAGTTTTAGCACAGAACAGTTTTATTTGAACTACTATAAAAGCATTCCTTGGAATACGACAGTCTGTCCCAGTTCAGGAGGCCAAGCGGTTCTTGTTTATGTTGGGTGGACAGGAATGCTTGAGCTGGGTCTTGCGGAAGTGCTGATACTTCTCGAGTGCCTTGTGCCACTGCAGTCCCTGTGTTTTGGTTAACTGGTAATTAATGTTTGCTAACTGACTATACCAATAAAGTACTACTGACTGGAGCGAGATGCTGTGATAGACGAGGAACTGTTTTCTCCTCCTGTCCTAATAAGAACAGGGACACTACCTCCAGCTGGCTAGGCTGGATAAGAGCGGGTCTGTTAGAGGGGAGGAGGGCTGGGGATTTTCCTCGGATGTTATAGAAGAGCACTTATCTCCAGATGGTGGTATCACATCCTCTCCAACTTTGAGTTTTGCTCAACTGCAAAACCAGATGTAATAAAACGGAAATATAGGTAAATTGAATTCTGTGGTGTTCTTGCTTTGGTAGTGAACCACAGTGGTGTTAGTCTGCAGTGCAAGCTGGATCGCAGGTTTCACTTCAGCATTATGATAAAACTAGTTTTAACTTTGTGCCTGTTGTTACTAGACTGTCGTGTATCTTAGCACAGTCTGTAAAAGTTTCTAGCTGTTCCAAGGACATTCATAAGGAAAGCTGCCAAGTTTCAGTTAAATCTGGCTTTTCTACGCGAGGTGAAGTTTGAAGTTGCTTTTGTTGCTGCACTGCAGTCATGAACAGGCTCCATCCTGGGGATGAATTCTGATATCCTGGCATAGCAGTCTTTGAATGGGAAGTTTTAAACTTTAAATTGAGAGTGAATTGTTTCCATGATTTACTGTTGCTGCGTGCTGTGCCTACAACGTGATCTGCAAGCTGCCAGTTTGAGTGCAGTTTTCCAGCTTTTTGCAAAATCCTGTATTACCTTCTCAGACTTAGTATACTAGTCATTAGTATTTTAAGGTTTTGTCTTTAATCTCAACTGTGTAAGGTGAACAAGGTACAAAAATATTTTCTAAGCTTCCGCATAGGCAGACCTACTGTATTTGTCACTTGTAAACATCTAGAAGTTTTCAGAAGTACTTATATATATTGGTTCTTAAGACATTACTCTTACTGGAGAGTGGGTCTCTTTCTCAAAATGGTTTTCAGCAACCTGAACTTCTTGAGATGTCCAGGAGGAAAGATGGAAGTAGTTTTTCTTGGTTTTGGAATGGTGTTTTTGACATGAAGAATATTGTCTCATCCTATAGCTGATCCTGAGGTCACAGTGCTGTGTAGGGAGTTGATTTATATGAATACGTTTCTGGGGCTGGGATGTGTATCTGAAACATCGCTCAGATTGATGCTGCTTCAGTTAGCTGCAAAGAAATGACTGATATGAAATAAGTGATGTCTATTAGGATAAGGATTATAATCAAATAATTTCTAGCAGCAAATGAGTATGTAATAGGGACTGATGTTCAAAAGCATTGGTAGCTGACTTGCCTGACCTTTAACTTGTGTTTATTTCTGAAATAAATTAATATATTTTGTGTAGTGTTCATTTCCAGGAAAGCAAGATTTTATGTACTTGCTAAGCATGCTTTTTGAAACTGATTCAATATAAAAATCAGAGTATCTCAGAAGGCATTTGAATTTGGAAGTTGATCCTCTGCCCACTTAGGAAATATGGAATGAAATCTGAGGAATTTGAAGATCTGCCTTTCCTCCCCCACTGTTAATTCTTATTGGACTGAATTTATCTCTTAAGACTTGAAGGTAACACCCATTGTATTCTGTAGCTCTACAAACAAGTTACTGGGAGATGATCTAGGGTATAAATTAATGCTAGGCAAACCTGTTTGTGTTTAACCAGAGTTTCCAGTCCGCAGCAAAGCAAAGAGCTTGCCTTCCATCTTTGCGTTTGTGAGGGAGTGTACATATGCCATTGTAGTGCCATAGCTGGTAAATTCACTTAATGAATTACCTCCATAGCAGGTTGTTCATGCGCTTACATATCCTAGAGCTATCTAGTTAGTTTGCCTGAAGTTCTGTCACTGAGAATCCCAGCTCCTCCGTGGGAACATTACTCCTTGAGCTAACAAGACTAGTTCATATCTCATTCTAGTGTGAGGGTAGTAGATCTTGCTCAGTGTGATCTGTGTAGCTAAATAAGTCTCTCTTCCCTTTCCCATTAACTAAACAGGAAAAAATAGCTATGCTGATTTTATAATGCTTAGTAGCTGGCTCCTCTTTAAAGTTGGAAGAACTTAAAGCAGAATGTTTGACATCAAAGATGGCATTACTGAGATACATGGCACCCAAGGCAGTCTGACAGAAATTACCTGAGTGAACACAGGTAAGCTGGGTATTGGAATTCTTGGTTGATGCCAGCTTGGTGAACTCATGAGCAGGGCTAATAGGAAATCAAATATAATATGAAAGAGAAATCCATTTGAGCCTCTGCAGAAATTATGAAAGACTGGCTTCTTTTAAAAGAATCACCTTCCTCTTCTGTATCCTGGAGGAATAGGTAAGAGAACTGTCAAAGTTGTAGGACTACACGAAGTGCCTTTTTTGGGAAAGGACTCAGCTTACAGCTTGGTCACTGGGCCTCTATGGTTTGTGTACGATATGAGGGATATTCTGATACGCTTTTGCTAGGAGGGGAGGTGTCTCATCTAATTTTTTTTTCTTGTTCTAGATGTATTTCCAGCTTTACTTTCAGTGCAGACAATGAGCGAATGACTGATTGCATTTTCAGCCCTACATACCAGTGGTTTCTGCATGGCAAGGTGGGGTTTGTGTGCTACTGCAAGTCTTGGCAGGTTTCTCTTAAATGACTGGAATAGAAGCCAAAACCTGGAAGGCATTGGAGTTGAAGACTTGAACTAATGAACTGTTGTACAGATTACAGACATGCAGCGTAGAATGTAAATTCCAGTAAATTTTGAGAGTAGAACTTAATTTGCAACTTATACAGTTGTTGTTTAAGCGAGATCAGAATCAGGTTCCAGTCTGCAGTTAGTGTCAAATCACAGTTCATGTTCTTTTTTCACTAATGCCTTAGAGATAGTCATGTTGAATTTACAAGTTCTGTTGGTCTCAGTAAAATATTTGAAGTGTCTTTTGAGCAATGTGTTGCACAATGATTTTGGGACAACAAAGTTTGGTTGTCTTTTTTTTTTTTAATACTTGGATTGAAAATTAAGAGAAACCTGTTGGAGAACATGCTTCAACTGCTTGTACTGACGTGTTAGGACTAACTCTTACATGTTGTGTGTACTTGGAAAAGTTGTTCTCACCTCTTATCTTCTCGAATAGGGTGGTGCTGCTGAGTGGAAGAATAAGTGCAGTTACTTTAACTGTCTCTGTAAGCCAAATCATACGATACTACTGCCTGCAAACTTGCATGCTATGTCTTATTCCTCTCAATCCCTTCTGCATGTTTGATCTCAGGTAAATGTAAGAAAGGTCTTCTGGCTTTTGCTTGTTCATTTGTCTTGGTCTGTGTAGTGTGATCTACTCTGGGAACCTTAAACAATTGGAAAATGAAAGATGCCGTCTGTCAATCCTCTGCCTACTGTGGAAGTCATCACAGAACTGATTTCAGGAGAGGAAGTCACTCAAAGTACATGGACTGCTAGGCATGGAGGCAAAGCTTGGCTTCCTTTAATGTATTGCTTAGACATAGAATAGTATTGAAAATGACTGCTGTAGAAAATTAGGTTAAGGTTCTTGATATAACCAAATCACTTTCTTAAACAAGAAGTCATCTTCCTTTTAAGAGAAATAATTTCTTAAATACTTTGTAATTCTGAACTAATACTAAGGAATTGTTCTTGTTAATGACAGCAGTGTGATTCAAAACGTGGTCTTAAAGCTGCCCTCAAGGCAGTTATCACTTATCTTCCAAGCAACAAAGTCTTAAGCTTGTCACGGGGATAAGGGAGGGAATGCAGTACAAAATACTTAAAAGGAAATTTTTCTAAATGCTGGTATGTCAGACAGTACAGAAATTGTTTGGAAAAGCGCAGTAAGTAATGCTGTTGGTGGTTGGGGCACAGAACTGGGATGTTTTCTGGAGTGCTGTAGAAATAAGTAGCTACTGAAAACTTTTTAAAAGGCAAAAAATTAAAATCTTTCAAAATGAAATAATGGTGATAGGAGCATGAAGACATGCAACTTATGCTATTAAGCTTAATTTTTTTCCAGTGAAAAATGAACATGCTGTCCACTGTGAACACTTGGATAGCTTCAGATGCTACTATGAATCCTGGTTGTTTGAGAAGACCCTTAAAATGCAATCTGGTGCTTTTAAAGAGGTTGGAAGTTGGCTCGTGTTAGACTGAATGTTATTCTTAGAGACTCGATGTAAGTACTTTGAGTTGCAGACGTATCACTGTTTCATTAATCAAATATCAAACTGACCTGTTCTGTAGCCTAAACTGTTGTTGACTTCTTATTTTTCTAGTGCTTTAGAAGTGACTAGATGAAGCTTTTGTGAGCTTTAAAGAATAGCACGCTGCTATCTGTCTCTGGGTTCATCTTCTAAACCCAGACTTCTCTCCCCAGTGTTTATCCTCTATACACCGTAAGGATAGATTTCATGGATCTGCAGAGTGAGGACAAGAAGTATCATATACAAAGACTAAACTGTTGGTTGCAGGAGAATGTTAAACATACAGTCTTCAGACAGTTGTATTTCCTTCTTCCTTCACCCAAGTGAAAGATGGATATTAAACCGTTTGTAGTCTCAACATATGGTATGGTGTGCTGTCCTGTAGAAAAGCAGTTAGATTGGTGAGATGTATTCAGACTAGTCTGAGAACTTGATGTACTAGAAGTACTAACTAGCTCCCCTCCTGTGTTTGTCCCTTTCAAGAGGATGGTGTGGCCTGCCTTGCCTCCAGGATTACTCTCTTCTTTTTCCCGTTAATACTATACTCACCACTAGGCTTGACCGGCCAGCAGCCGTTAGTGTACCTGTAACAATGGGATTTGCTGTCCCAAGAAAATGCTGTTTAAAAACCAAAAATGCTCCTGTCCTTAAGACTTTGTTTTGCTAGCAGTGGCTGAGGTTTCTGTGGTAAGAAGTGTCATGAATGATGTTAAAGAAGGTTAGGTAAGTCTTGAGCCCTTTGAACCAATACAAAGGTGCTTGTTGCGTGGAACTGAGCTGCTAAAGTGTAAGTGTTTTACAGCGTCCTTGTGACCGCTTAACTGTGGTGATTTTGAAACCAAAATTCTTCTAATCTACTCTTTGGTAGAGACAGCTTTTAGCAGGTACAGTATATTCAGTAGTAATGTTCAAGGGAAGGCTCTTCTAGTGCAGGAAGGACTATGCCAAGCTCAGGGTCTTCCCACCAGTTACACATCCTAGTGTATATTATTGATAAAACTGAAACTAGTGCTAACCTCTGTTTGCGAAGGAAGGAAACCTCATTGAGTGAAGGTTAATAAATGTGTTGGCTATCCCAGCCTAAATCTGAACTCTTCCAGATCTAGACAAATCCTTGGCAGCACACGGTCTGATCCAGTTACAGCCCAGTTGTCTACCCATCTTTGCAGTGTTATCACATATCACGAAGTCAGTCTCCACATGAACACACTTAACTGTATCTGAGTTTTGAGAGTCTGGAGAAGTTTTCCAGCTTTAGGTTGTAGTCGCAAAACTGAACTAATCTTTTGGCACCAGTGCCCAGTCAAGCAGCTTGCGCTTACCCCTCGGTTGTGCTGGTGCAGCTGTTTCACACAGCACACCGCCTCGTGTTTGTTCAAGATAAGTTGGTGCCTGGACCTAGGGCAGCGATGCCAACACAGAGGGCAGCAGTCCTGGACTGTTCAACAGTCTGGCTGAACTGACCCTGTGCCCTGCAGATGAAGCTGCATAGCTCTGCGTTTTTGCCTGTCTTCAGTTCTAGTGCTGATTGAACTCCTAATGAGTCATACAATTTGTAGAAAACTCTTCATATTGGATTGCTTTTTCTGCTGGTTTCGTTTGTTGAGCTGACGAGAGTCAGCAGTGTTGGCTGTGTGGCAAAATTAGCAGGAAAGGCAGCGTGGTACTGCGTGGTGCTGGAAATGGGAAAGAGTGGGAGAGCCCTCGTGTGAGTGGGTGTTAAGGCTCAGCTGTGCTACCGAAACAGGCTCGAAGAGGCAACAGGGGAGGGAGGAGGAGGAGGTGGCAGTTACCAGCACAGTCTTGTTGGCAGAATAAATGTACTTTGGGCTGTTGCCTTAACGAGGGACTTTTGTACAGCAATGATGCCTGGCAGAGGCTCGGAGTTGTGAAGAGTAGGTGTGGGGCTCTGAAGTACATGGACATGATTAGGTGCTATCCATTATTATGGGTTAATTGCAGGAAAGTGATATGGCAGCCCAGGCTTAGCAAGCAAGAACAGTGATGAAAACTATTTTTTGTTGCAGCTGTGTGAGAAAAATCGCTTCTTCCAGTGGAAATAAAGTGAACACATGCAAAATGTGACTTTTTATTTTTGTTTCAATTCTGCCTAAATGTGACTTGGGGCACTTTTCCTGTTTCAATTCACATCGTTCATCTGGGCATTAATTGCGTTGCCATGTGTTGTGTTTCACCAGCTCACGCTTCCCTTGCCTCTGGTGGGTGTGTTAGTGGTGCTATTAGGTTAAGAACAGTGGAGAAGGGTGAGGGAGGAGGTCTTGAAATGCTCCGTGAAGGTGTCTGAAGGTATCAGTTTGGCTAGCTACGTGATCTAAAGAAGATTTCTTAAGGTAAACCCAGTCTTTCCCTGTACTGCTCTTTACTCTTTGAAACAAGATGTAGCCTCTTTGGCTTGCTCTGTTTCCTTAAACCTGTTGGTGTTCCGGACTGACAGCTTGTTTATCCTGGAAATGAGTATGAAAACCGGCCCTTTGGCATACTACTCTGTACAGCAAAAGCAAGCACTTGCTTTGCTTGCTGCTGAGCTCCTCTGTGGCCGTGGTACAGATGCAGCTGGGTGACTAAACCTGTTCTGGCTGCTACTCTGAAGATCAAATGTGGGGTAATTGCAGTTGGCATCTCTCACTTTATTCTTTTCTCCCTATCCTTCTCACTCAAAATCTTGGTTTGGGTTAGTTTGTTGTTGTTTAAATTATCAGTTGCTGACATGAGGAATGTGTGCAAGGTACATGAAATGTAGGTTATGGCCTAAACTAACTAGAAAATACTGACTGAATCTTCTTGCATGAGCAACAGCCTTAAATAAAATCACTCTAAAATACAAGCGGAAGTCTGCCTAGTTTAAATCCGTGTGACCTGCAAGGATCCAGTTAGCCTGCAGTGCTCTCTGAAGAGTTTTCACTTGCTGTTTCCAGAATCTGTGGTGAACCAGGGCATTGTGAGATCTGGTGTATTCTCATTCCTATCCTCAGTAACCTGGGGGAATGGTAAGAAAGGGGAGAGATGGTGAGGAAGAGGCCATTTAGTGCTTTCATCTGTCTTAGTCTTAGTATTCTAAAGCGGCATTCTTCGAGGGGGCTGGAAAAGTTGTGGTAAACCTTACTGTGGGTAGAGATCCTGTTAGGTCCTTCAGTGAGTGTGCTAATAATAGCTATAGTTTTTAGGCAGAGTGGAAGAAGGATGAGAAACATGCTTTGTCACAATCCCTACCCTCCAAGCTTTTCCTTGTAGCTATGGAGAAACATCTTTCTTAGTAAGTTCATGATGTGCTTTCAGAAATGCAGTCCTTTATAGATGACTTTTATTTTTGCTGCTTACTAGGTTGTGTCAGGGTTTGTGCCGCTTCTGTCTTAGTCTTTGCTTATTGGTATTTTCTTACTTGTATGCATTTGCTGAAAATAGCTGAATTTAAAGGTTGACTACTTTGTACCTCTTCATTATAGTGAAGTCTCCCTCTAGCTTTTCTGTCCCCTTAAATGGGGAGTGCAAGATGCCAGATCAGTGTTTTATGTAGCTATGTGAGAGCTGTCTGCTCCTGCATGTATGCAGACCATTCAACAGAGAAGCACTTTAAAGCACTTTGGAGTAGACAGGCCTATTGTTTGATTGGTTATGACACTTCATAGGTATCTAGGTCATCAGAATATAATCTTTTTCCGTTTCCCAGGCAGAATTGTAGCTTCAGGTACTTCTGGCTTCTGCTCACTGTTTATGTAACAGTTCTAGATCTGTCCCTTAACATCGTTGCCCTGAAGGAACAGAGAGAGTTAAATGCATCTTTCCCCCTCCCCTACTCCTCTGTCAGTCTTACTGGATATCCAAACAAGTCTTTGGAACTTAGCTCATCAGTCCTATTTATAGCTGAAATATTCAAAACATTTAATTATTTCTGGCCTTAAAATGAGCTACTTGGCAGTATTTGCTAGTGAGCAATAGGAAAGCAGTGATGCATTAAGGTCTGTGGCAGCCCCGTAGCTTTCGTGTGGGTCTTGCTCTGAGTTTATTGCATGGAGTAGGACTGCTGTAGAAAGAGGAGGGCAGTTTTGTGACTTAAATCTTGTGATTTTTTTTTTTTTCTTTTTCTGGTAAATGTGCCTGATTTTTTTATCTTATCCAAATAAGGTTTGAAGGTTAACTTTTTTGTTACACTCTGGAGCTCAGTTCACACATGCCTACACTTTCCTCAGTTCACTACACCAAAACAAGAAACATTTAGATGGTTTGTTGTCTTTTCCTCTGAGGAAAATTTCCTAGGTGAAGCTCTGAGAGAACACATTACATTTAAATGTGGTGCAGCATTTTCCTCATGATAACTTATTTTAAGCTTTTGATACAAGCTGTGAACTCCCTCAGGCCGTGGAGGGATTTCAGGCCAGATGGTTTGAGGTTAGTATAGCCCACTTCAGCTTGCTTTCTTATTCAGGTGTGTGGTGGAACCTATCATGCATCTATCTGTATTGAACTGTGAGGGGGAGATTTACATTGCTTTTGTATAGACGCAAATGTGTGGTGTCTGTAGAGCATGAGGAGAAAGAGTTCAGTGGTGCTGAGAACTGAGGTATCTTAGGGGTACTAGAACTTTTGATTTACAGTTGGACTTCTAGCAAAGTGCAGATTTCTAAATAAACAAGATATTAAGACTACCAGCTTGAAGATGTACAGAGTGAAGTCTTTGTAACTCCTCGTGATAGAGCAAATAGGAGTCCTGATGAGAGTGACAGTGAATACTACACTAATGAAAGTGACTGATTAAGAACAAAGTCTAAAGAAAAGTCTTAAGCCACTAAAAAGCAAATGGGATTTAAATTTGTTTTAATGCTGTGCTGCATCCATGTGCGGTTGTCTGTGTTCAGCCCACTGTCCAGAGAAGCAATTACTAGTTGTCATTCAGTGTTTGTTGGTCAGAAACCTATACTGTTATCTAAACTGAGTCTAGCAATTAATGCGTGCTTTTTTTATCATGAAAGAATGTGAATGATGTGTTTAATGAGCTCAGGCTGTATTTGGGCTGAAACTTAAAGGTAACTTCATTGTTACTTTATTTCAATTAATGTGCTTAAAGGGAGGAACTTGCATTTAAAGCAGACTGTCTCTTATTTTCATAATATGTGGACTGAGCTGGCTGCGCTCGCTCCCATGTTCTTAAACTGCAGGACAAATAGGTCATCAGCTGCTAACTGTGTACTTAGGGGAAGGAGGAATTAGCTTTGCATTTTACCTCATGCTTTACGAAATGGGTTATTTATTTGAGTTTGTTCGTACACAAGAAGCCACTGTTCTCAAAATCTGGCTTAGCATTATAACAAACGGTGCTTGTTCTGGGTACTTAGCTGATGAGTGGCAATAGTAGTCCTGCTGTAGTTGTTGCTGAGTGGAGCGAAGAACTTGCAGGGAAACTGTGTGGTAGTATCTTCTCTTGGCTGTATTTGCTTCCATTCAAGTCTGTCTGCTTCTGTGTCTTGTACAGTACTGCTTCTTTTGTATCTCCTGGCCTGTTTCACCTGGATTAGGAAGTGGTTATGCACAGTCAGAATTGTGGATTAGCTCACATGGTTTAATTGAATAATTCAGGTTGGAAGAAGCCAAAATGGAGTAGGGAGTGATTAGTGAACAGCCATATTAATAGGCCTGAATGGATGGCAGACTTCAGGGGCAAGTTCAGCTGGTGATCTTTTTGTTTCAGCTCTAGCCAGAGTCGATATGACTGTAGTCTGGAGTATGTTAGTTCAATAGTGTAGAACCTTCAAAGCTCAGATAAACAACTTGAAAAAAGAAAAATGTAGCTATGGCTTTTATGCAACACTGCCCTCCAAGCTCCAGTGCTATATGCTTTAACAAATGTGAATTTTTATGTAGTAAAAGCCTGAGGTCTAGTCTTGTGTGCACATGGGGATTTTCAATAGCATAAAGACCAACTCTGTGAGTTGGATGAATCTACTAGCCTGTCTTTAGTACTCTGTCAGGAGGCAATGTTTGCGTGGCTGTTCTGCAAGCAGTGCAAGGAGCCATGCCTCTGAAACAACCACTCTCTGACTATGGGGTGGATGCGGTCTGTAATCCCATTACTGGGATGGAATTGGAGTTCTCAGAGTGTTAAAAGACACTATCAAAACCAAACATACAAAAGCCCCAACCCAAAACAACAGAAGTCTGTTGCTTTGGTTGCCTCTCCAGCAGTACTGAATATGTTGTCGTGAAGCCCTAAGTTTTTGCAGGTCCAAATTACTGTCCCGTTGGCTAGACACATTTCAGTGCAGAGATGGACATTCTGTGAACACCACCTCTTCTACAGTACCTATATTTGATTTGCTGGGACCGGACTATTGCAAAAGCCTAGAGCAGTTTGTGGTCCTTACACTGAGCTTTAGCATGAATCCACTTTAATCCTGAATTTCAAGTAGTACAGTACGATTGTGCTAGGGCAGGTGAGGAAAGGGAGGAGAGGCGTAAGGAGTAGGGTTCATGTCGTGAATGTTATCTCTTGGCCTGACTTGATAGTGCTATCAGCACACTTACTTTACAAACTACTTACAGAACTTACTACAATGTTTCTGCAACTTTTAGAGAAAACTGGACTGTGAAGTGAGAGTGCTTGTCCTGACCATTGCTTTGAGAGACTACTCTGAAAGTAGTTCTTGGAAGTGGAATGTGATCCCTGCCTAGGATGCTGAAGGCTTCTAGAAAGGCTTCCAAAGTACTCCAGTGCTGCCTGAGACAGTGACTAACCAGAGTAACAAGGGTAAGCAGACAGAAGGTAGTATGAAGGACCAAAAAGATTGTAACGTCTGCCTAGGAGCACATGACAGGTTAACATGATTATGCTGCTGGGATAAGCAGTAGCACTTGTTATACAGTTAATATGCTGAACTTGTGCAATGTCTGTCCTGCAGTTGCTAACTAGTTCAAAATCTCTTGAAGGGAAGGGTGTTCTCTGCAACTTGAGCATGAAGTTATCAAACCAGCTTTTCTGGACAGATCAAGTTTCCTCCACAGCTGTCAACACTGTAGTTCTCCACCATCTAAAATGCTTGATTCATGGCAATGATGGTCTTCTCTGTGGGTACGTTGGGAGCTTTCAGATATATTTGGCTGGCTAGTCAAAAAAAGACCCAACAAACCAACCTGAAACAAAGAAAAAAACCCCCAGCTTGGTGCTCTGGACTTTACTTTGCAATTTCTGCTGGTAAGGAAAATCTAATAGAATTTGAATAGGGCCTAAGATTAATCTTCTCTCCTGTCACCTCTGAGCTGAGTTTCCAGGGTGCAGAATACTATTAACAAGATGTTGTGAGCTTTTAATTGGGCATATTGTGTGTAAGCTCTTGATAGTACTGTCTACTTGTGATGGGGAGAATCTGCTTGTTTAGAAATAACTAATGATAAAAGACCACTTCAGGTGGCTGTGGTCTGCACTGGTGGAATGATGTGGTTACAACAAAGTTACAGCTTTGAGGTCTGCTAAGGTTCTGATGGCTTGGAGGTAGGGAAAGGTGGTTAATGTCAGGCACCAGGAGAATGAAGAGAAGCTGCAGGTGTTGCTTCAGACTATTTTACAGTCTATCTTAATTGACAAAACTGATACCTTACTGCAGCCGAAGTGAAGTTTGCATTTAAATAAAAGAATATAAGGATGTTTTAACTGATCAAGTTAAACTTGTTGCCTGGGGAATACATAGAAGCAGAGGCTTTGAGACACTGTGTGAATATGTTTGCTGAAACACAGGTGTCTCTTTTTGAAGCTATATAACCTTAATGCTTTTATCAATAGAATTATTCCCTTAATATTTCTGGGCTGTAACACTGAAGGCTTTCTTTCTGACTGTCAGAATCTCACCTGGACTATCCTCCCAAGTTTTCTGGTGTACAAAGGTGTTGTGATTTCACCCCAGCTGGCCACTAAGCCCCACACAGCCGCTTGCTCGCTACCCCATTGGGATGGGGAAGGGAATCGCAAGAGGGAAAGTGAGAAAACTCATGGGTTGAGATAAAGACAGCTTAATAGTTAAAGCAAAAGCAACCTGGGCAAGCAAAGCAAGACAAGGAATTCATTAACCACTTCCCATCAGCAGGTAGGTGTTTGGCCATCTCCAGGACAGCAGGGCTCCGTCATGTGTAACGGTTATGTGGGAAGACAAATGCCATCACTCTGAATGTCCCCTCCTTCCTTCTTCCCCCAGCTTTATATGCTGAGCATGATGTCATATTGTGTGGAATATCCCTTTGGTCACTGGGGCTCAGCTGTCTGGCTGTGTCTGCTACCAAATTCTTGCACACCCTCAGCCTGCTGGTGGGGTGGGGTGGTGTGAGGGGCAGAAAAGGCCTTGGCTGTGAGTAAGTGCTGCTCAGCAGTAACAAAAACATCCCTGAATTATCACCACTATTTTCATCACAAATCCAAAACACAGCCCCATACTAGCTACTATAAAGAAAATTAACTTTATCCCAGACAAAACCAGCACAAAAAGATGGAGCAAAACCTGTTTTGTAAGCTCTTTCAAAAAAGTGGGCTCGTTTAATTTCTGGGAGTACCAAAGCTGTAGGGCAAAGGTGAATTTTTCTCCTGAAGTGGTGACCAATATTGCGTCAATGTGATTTGTAGAGTTTGGTGTCCTGTTGACAGCTTTTCTTTTAAAAGTTACTCCTTCCAGTTGTCAGGTCTGCTGGTGCAACTGAGTGTTTTGGCCTGCTTTGTGAACCAGTCTGAGTTAGGGTGATGCGGTTGAGGCAGCACAGAGTTGATTCTTGGAAATGAAAATGTCCTTTCTGATGTGCAATGAAGTGAAATGTTGTCAGAACCGGCTAAAGAGACAGCTGCTTGAAAAACTCCAGCGTCATGATGTTACCAGTTTTTCAAGTTCATGGTAATAACTCAGATGCCTCACTACGTCCACAAAACAGAGTGCACTGGGGCACTGTTCGTAAGTCTTCTGCTGAGGATGGTATCTGGTATGCAAAGTCTGGCAGGCATGACTTGGCACATCCTGTGGGTATTGGCAGGGTCTCTGCCATGCATGAATTAAACTGTGGTGCGTTCCATGGTGCCTCATGACACATCCTGCAAGAGAACGCTGCTGGTAGGCTGCTTCCACAGGAAGCATGGGAGCATGTAACGTACCTGCAGGTAGTGCATCAAGTCACTGCAGATGGCTGCTGCTTTGTCTTCATTAAAGCAGTGCTTGGAAATACAAGTGTGACTAGCAGTCCAATATACTTAAATTCATACAGTGATGTTTCTAGATAAGTAACTTCTAGGAAGGTGCCTCAGTCAGGTTTGTGCACGTGGCTTTATGATAGAATATGGCAAAATATAAGTGTGGATTTGGAGGCAATTCTATAAGCACAAAACCACTTCCAGATGCCTGATAAGAAAAGTGGAATCAGGCCAGTGGTAGAGTTCGTTTCTGCTGTGGGACAAACTTCAGTGTTGTGCTACTTGAACAAGAGACTTCATCTTGGACAGGTCGGTTTGGTTTTCTTTTATGCCTCTAACCCAGTAATTCCTGAATGCTGGAGGTCAGGAAGATAGGATATCGGTACTGTTGTACTATGTGTCTGAAGGGCTGTGTTACCTTAATTTATCATTCATCACTAACTTAAATTTCATTTGAGTTATAGTTCTTTCAGCTACTGGTTCATCCTGAAAGGGTATTGGTTCTTAAATTGTGTACAAAATATTCTCTTGACTCTTTTTCAAAAAGAGTTAGTACTTACTGTTGTTAAGCCTTGCTTAATAATGTGCTATAGGGAGAGTGTGAATCTAGAAAGTACTTCAATGCTTTTTGTTTTTCTTATCCCAAAAGTGGATCCCCATACTCAGGAGTTTATCCTCTTGCAAGCAGTGAATACGCACTCTGAAGCCTGTGCTATTTTGAGAATTCAAACAGGTATAGTGTGTTGGAATTAGAACAAGTTGGTTATTGGCCGATGTATGTAATCCTGAGGTTACGTGCTAGATCAGTGGTCTTGCTTCTACACGTTGGCAAGCAAAACTGACAGAAGGCATTGATTTTTATTTTTCCCCCCCTTACAACAGTATAAGAAGGTGGTGCTCTAAAAATGGCATTTTTGTTGGTCCCCTTTGGAGCTTATTTTAAACTAATTATTTTTTTCCAAGCAAGAGAGAAAATGCCCTTGATCTTTGAAAGTTACTCTTAAGAAACCTTTAAAAGGAGTTTTGAAGTTGAAAAACAGTTTTATTTTTTGGTTTTTTTTTTTTTGAAACACAGAATGTTGAAGATCTGGAATGTAGACTATATGTAAAGCTGATGAACATCACCATTGCTGCTGGGAATGAAAGCCCAGCTCAAGGCTTTACTTCAAAGAAATATCTAGTGCCCTAAGCTCTGACTTACTAACGTATTGTAATCTGTCGATTTGCAGGTAAGCATTATGAGGAAGAAGAGGAGGAGGATGCCCTACCTGACTCAGATGCCCTGCCAGACTCAGATGATGAGGTGGATTTGGATAAGCCACGCCCCATACAGATTGTTCTTGCTCATGAAGATGATCATAACTTTGAATTAGATGAAGCAGCGTTGGAAAAAATCTTGCTTCAGGAACACATCAAAGATCTTAACATAGTAGTTGTGTCTGTAGCAGGAGCTTTTCGCAAAGGAAAATCTTTTCTGCTGGACTTCATGCTTAGATACATGTATAACAGGGTGAGTAATTTGGATTTTTCCTGCAGCAAAAAAAAGTAATTTGGTATTTTAGTCATTTACCTTTGTTGACTTGAACACAAATGTAGCAGATCAAATTTTTCTTAGTGGGGGTGGGGAAGCCTGCTACTCTTTCTACTCTTGTGAAGTGTATTAAGTGGCAGTTTTCCAATATAAATTTTTCTGCAGTTATCAAGGGAACTTATTGGTGTCCTGGTGTAAGTGGGCACAAGAAAAACTTGAATGAATGCGTGTGGTGGTGGCCTTCTAGTTGATTTGGGGAGGGGCTCATCCAAGTTGTGGCCTGGAGGAATGTGGCTTTGACGTGGTCTCTTGAAGTCTCATTGCAGCACTAGCTTACCTGTTGTTGCAACAATAACAAAGTTATCAGGTAACTATTGGAGGACTAAACCTGCTTAAATCTGACATATGACTCAAGGGAGAAAGTGTCCTGTTTGCTGCTTGGAATGTGTCTCTGAACATTCAGGAACTTTTAAAGTCCTTTCAAGTCACTGGTTAATTGGTGCCTGATGCAAAATTTAATTTCTTCTCTTAGTTTGTAGCTTTTTTGGCTGGTGTTGTCTTGTGTCTACTATAGTTTGAACTCTTGGCTGATACGGAGAACATGGGGTAGGGCCTCCTGTGAACATACACATCTGCCTGTCGCAGGTTGTAGTGTGTCGCTTTTAATTTGCGTAGTGAATATTGACAATTCAGTGTTTCGTTGCTTTTTGAAGCTCTTTAAAAAAAAAACCACACGCAAACAAACAAACAACAAAACCAAAGCAAACAAAAAAGTAATTACTTTTTCAGTCACTGTTCTTTGGAGCTGGAACTCATGGTAGCACAAACTAACCATGACTGCATCTATTTTACCTTTGTGCTGGCTGGCTTGAGGAGATACCAAGATGAACCCTGCAGTTACAGGAAATACGGGAATATTGTGAAGAAGCTGCTGGCAGTTGGCAGATGACTTCCTTTCCCTCACTCCCAGTAGTGCCTGCTGTTGAATTCCTCTCAATGATTTGTGACGAGCTCTGTAAGAAAGGCACTGAGGATATGGTAGGAGGAATACAGAGTAGCAAGCTGGTGCTCCCAATGTCTTAAGACCCTTGTAACCTAGGGAGGAATAAAAGTTTCATTGATATAGCTGTTCAGTGGGTGGTCTTGTGTGTGTGTGTGTATAAATCCTCTCTAGTCTCCTGTTAATATTACACCATATCTCCCTCCCTGCCCCTGAAACAAACCACATACAAACAAAAAATAGTGAGTTCCCAAGAAGAAGCAATCTGAGCTTAGATGGTGGCTGGGTAGAGGTAGTGCTAGTTCCAATAACAGGAGGAGTGGCCTTTATGCAAATAATCTTAACTTTCAGGTAGTGAAATAAAACAAAAGTTCATAAAACACAATGGATTGAAACACTGTTTCAGGCTTTTGTAATATCATGCCTCTGTCCCTTTTATTGCACCATCACTTTTTCAGTTTTCTATAGGTGTCCTTCAAAATACCATTTGTTTCACTTACACTGAAGATGAAGGCATGCTTGGCCATCTACTGTAACAGCTATCCCTTACCAAAAGCATGGATGTCTTGCTCTCCACATACTGCTTCTGGCCAGACATTTGTATTCTGAAGCTCTAATGCATGCAGACCCTTAGTTGGGCTGATCCAACTCAGTAACGCATCAGAAGACACTGTGCTTTGCTGAATTGTTTGTCTGCCAGCTCAGTGATATAAACTGGCTTAGGGAAAGAGTTTGATAAGCAGCAGAGCTGCTGCAAACTGATTGATGGAGCTGAGGATGAGAGAAGATAAGTTCACATCTGTATTGTATGGATATTGTTTTCCTTAGTGTGGAACCTTAGAGAGGTTATCTTTTAGGTGACTGATACAAAATTGTAGTGCAACTTCTAGCTTGATTTCATGGTAGGACAAAATAATTTTTTTCCTCCTCCCATCCGTTGAATATCTTTCAAGCTATCTTGATGGATGGAGACTGTTAAAATACTGAGTTTTAACTAAGGAAAGATGGAGGTAACAGGAGCTAGGAGTGCTTCAAATTGATGCAAAGGTCAGTCAGAGACAGGCTTAAGCCTGTCATCTGTAAGATGAAGCAGCTTCAGCTTCAGTTGTACCTGTTAAGAGACTAAATTCTCCTGTGACATGAATCACATGTTAAATCAAATGTGGCCATATCAAGTGCTCGTTGAGGGACTTGTCAAAAGATCTGTGTAGTTTTGCTCTGAATTGCTACAAATAAGAATAACTTCTGGACCGAACTTCGGGGGAAAAAGTATTGTTGTATAAATGGCAGGTGGGACATATTATTGAATAACATAACAGATTCTTTTGAGAAAATGAAAAGCTACAGTCCATTGACATACACCTGTGAAATATGATTTGGCGTTGCAAAACCGTATCCTGAAGTGTACTGAAGCCCAAAGCAGGCCTGGCACTTGATTTCTAGAGCGGTCGGTGGATGCATAAGCATCTTCTAGCATAAAAATCTCCAGGGGAAAGCTGTTCGAGTTTTGCTTAGCCTCTCTAGTAGAGGTGTATATGCATGACAAAAACAAACAAAAAAACCCCCAAACCCAACAACCTACCTATAAAGATCTGTCGTTCTCTTCACTTGGATACCTTTGTTCACTTTCTGATCTTTTTAATCTGCTCATCTCATTTACCATCACCACATCTGATCCAAATGGAGCTGAGTGGTGCGCACTTAGCGTTTGGGAGAATGCTGGTGCAGAACTGCTTGATGGCCTTTTACTGTGGTTTGCTCTGCATGCTGCTAGGCATGAGGAATGTGCACAGGATTTTTTTTCTGATTCCCCCTTTTGAAATAAGCAGTTTCACTTATTTGTAGTAAGTATTTCTATTCTGTACAGCCCCAAGTGCTCATGTTGTTTTCTGAGATGTGGAGAGATGTGTCTTGGGCTCTTTTCTGAAAACTGCCAGCACAGAGTCAGCAAGGTAGAGACCATAGCCTAGTGAATTGAGAAGTCTCTCCTTTGACCTTCTCCAAGAGCACACTTTCCTGGCTGGTAGTCTTCTCTGGTCAGTTAGAGACAAATTCATTAAATGTCTCGTTCTGTTCTGCCAGCATGCTGCGTTCTAGTGAGTGAAATAAAGGTTTTTCTCTAACCCCCCTTGTTATTTAAATATTGTATGCCCACCACTTCTCTCTTGTAGGATTTCAGTTTCTATAAACCTATCACAGGGAAACTTCCTCAGGGCGCCTGTTCATGCCCCTTACTTGCCCAGTACATAAACTGTATTTCTGGGTTAAATGTGCTTGTGTAATGGCTGGGATCTTCTGTGTGAGCCACTGCTCTGTGTATTTCCTGTCCTTGAGGAGCAAAGACCTCGTTACAGTACCATCAGCCGGAAGCGTTAGCTGCAAACTGTACTTGACTGTGATAGCCTTTCCCAAAGTGAACAACATGCCAAAAAAATTCTGATGTGGATGGGTTGATTAATGTATATCAGTCTCTCAATATGACCTTTTCTATTGAATCCTAATCACTTAAGGAAAAGTATTTTCTATAGGTTGTGGATCTTCTGGTCCGTGCCTGTTCACTTTGGCTTCTGCAAGCTGGCGTTGGGAGTCTTGTGCTGGCCTCTGTTAGAGCAGGGGTTTAGGTCCCTAGCTAGTTTCAGCAGCTGACCTGTTTGTGAGGGGGAAAGGAGAGGATTAAGTCAAGATTAGATTTTTATTTTTATTTTTTATTCCTTGCTGAGATTTAGTTGTTCCTGTAGCTAAAAATGCATGTTACTTACAACAGTGTGTTGGAGAGAAGACCATGAGTGCAAAGAGGAATCAATGGATTCTTTCTAGCTCTGGGTGCTTGAGACTTGAAAGCTGTGCACGTGTACCCTTCAGTGGCTGGAGTTGTGCAGCTGCTGAAATACAGTAGATTTGAATAACGTTTCTTTGTGGATGATCCTTGAAACACAGCAGAGTAACGTTGTGTTTTGATGTTTTGTCTAAGGTTGTCAGTCAGCTCTGAGGAAAATGAGAGAACAATATGGAAGTCTGCTAAAAACATAGCGTGTTTAAAAAAAAATCTCCTCGGTTTTAAATAAGGTTCCCTTGTTTTGTAGACTTCTGCTTGCTGGATAGGTGGAAACACTGAGCCGTTGACTGGGTTTACATGGAGAGGTGGATGTGAACGGGAAACCACTGGCATTCAGGTCTGGAGTGAAGTGTTTGTAATTGATAAACCCAACGGGACAAAGGTGAGTGGTTGACTTGCGTGTATGCAAGGATTTTTTTACCTCTGTATATACCTTTAATGCCATGGGTTTCAGGGAGGCAGCTCAAACATAAGTTGCTTCCTTTTGCTTTCAGTAGCTGCACAACATATTTGGAAACCTTCTATCAGTGCAAGTATGAACCTTCCTGCTGAGCTGTAAGATTGTCTCCAACAATAGTCCCATTCTGAAAGTGCTTTGTTTTGGCAAAGTCTACTCTGTCCAGGCTGATGGGTGGGTTATCCTGTGAATGTTGTAAAACTGTAAGGACTATAAATACCATATGTAGACAAATACTGTGGTAAGAAAAGCTGTGTGACAAACATTATTTTTTGAGAGGTGAGAATGTGTTCTAGCTTGTAGTTGTGTACTAGTGAAATATAATGCATAGCTCTAAGTACTGGAAACAGCTTCAGTGTCTGGAAGATGGTCCTTCCATATGGTTAAACAATTAGTCCATAAAAGAGGACTAACAGTGGGATAAAAGGCACTAGCTCTATTCTAATCAAAGCTGGTGCATTTTTTTAAAACTCTTAAGTCTGTTAAACACCTACAACCAAACTTTGTAGTTAAATCTTCATGCTGAAACAAAGTTTAATTTTGTTAATAAATATTTACTCCACAGCACTGGTGGTGTATCTTGAGCTATCCGTGTTCTCCTAAACCATAACCTCTTGATTATTTAACTTTCATACCCTTTGCGTTTGCAAAGGAAGCATCTGATGGCCAGTTAATACAGGACATTGAACTTAAACAGGTACTGGCTTAGTGGCGTGCAGGAATTTTTATCAAATTTCATAGCTAACCAAACAGTTCTCTGGCTAAAACACAGTTAAGTTGCAAGGATCTGTGCTCTGGCAAAAAAAAAAACAAAAAAACAAAAACCACACACTTGTTGCTAGATATCTGTCATCTTTAACTGAAAGAGAAGGGAATTATAGTAGATCCTGAAGATGGGAATTGGACAGTTTAACTTTTATCATTAAGATCACTTTGTTCCTTGTTATTCCAGCACGTGGTTGGTATCAATTATCTTGTTTTCTTCTGAAAATGATTATTGTAAGATAGATATATTTTAAAATATAGCCATCTCAATCAGCTCTGATGAACTATGCTGGATTGTCAGGTGAGACTGAAGTTCTTCCCGTAGGAGCGGTCTGTTACTCTGCAGTGTACCTCCGCTGGGCTGAGGGAGGCCATTTCTGTGGGAGAGGACAACGAGCGTAGCAAGGCCGAGGATTTAAGGCTGATTGGCTCTGTTGTTCCTTGCTAAGCTGTAGGTGTATACAGGCATGTGCACAGGGAGCTGGCTCAGGTTTAATAAGCAGGTACAAGGGCAAAGACTTGCTGTACTTGAAATAGAATTTAACCCAATGGCCTGGAGTTTGAAAGTGTAACAATTTGGTTAACTATTGATGCTGTTTAAAATTCTCTAGGTTGCTGTACTACTCATGGATACCCAAGGTGCCTTTGATAGCCAATCCACTATCAAAGACTGTGCAACGGTTTTTGCCCTGAGCACCATGACGAGTTCTGTCCAGGTGAGAATACCTGTGCTGGCAAATAACGGCAGCTATAGGAACCCTCTAGCCTGAACATGGAAAGAATATCTCTCTAGCCACGCTTTGAAAGTTCACCTGCATATCTTCCTCCAACTATGATTTAAGCTTTCATACTTAATGTGTAATTTTCAGTGTAATATTCTACATAAGTTTTAGTGGAATCAAGGTTATCCGGCACCAAGCTGAATTAAATTGCTGACTGAACCGGGGAACCCCCCAAAAAAGATGTCAAAGTAGCAACCACTTCTGTACAGATGTGTTACAGGATCTTTTTTAAGACTTTAGGTACAGCTTGGGGTGAAATTACACTGATCAGCTAAACTTGCAATTGCTGCTACTGTTACACTTCTGACAATTCTCTTCCGCTGCGCTCAAAACTACTCTTAAGCTTGTGCCGTAAATGTGCCAAAAGCGAGCAGGTTTTTGAGGGATGACAAGTGGCCTTCTTCAGAGGTACTAAACCATGAAAGTAACGGGAGTATGTAGAATGCTCCTTCTGCCCTGTTGGGGTTGTGTTGGTGGGGTTTTTTGTTTGCTTGGCTCTTTATGTCTGTGTTTTGTTCCTGTGGTAAGGGCAAATTGTGGGCTGTTATTATTAACGCATCTTTGAGTTTACTGCTGTTCAGAATGTGTGCTTTTGAAGCAGTCATGAGCTTCTACAACTACCTGAAAGGGAGTTGTGGTGAGCTGGGGGTCGGCCTCTTCTTGCAGATAACTAGTGACAGGACTAGGGGGAATGGCTGCAAGTTGCGCCAGGGGAGGTTCAGGTTGGAGATGAGAAGTTTCTTCTCTGAAAAGGTGGTCGGGCATTGGAACGGGCTGCCCCGTGGAGTCACCGTCCCTGGGTGTGTTTAAAAAAAGGTTGGAGGTGGTACTTAAGGACACTGTTTAGTGGGTAATAGGTGGTGGTGGGACGATTGGACTACATGATCCTTGAGGTCTCTTCCAACCTTAATGATTCTATGATTCCCTGGAATAAATGAGATTTCTCTGGGAAGATTTGAAAGCAAACATACTTCGTGAACTAACTACCGAATCATTTCTGTGTTGGGAGATGCTGCTGCTGGATCATTGAATCCTAGAGCCCTTGGACTTGAGGATGGGCAAACTGATGTGCCCTCTTCAGTCCTCCTGTCTCACATGTGTGTGGTGACTTGAAGCCTTCAGCAGTCTTCTCTGATTCCTTTATGGCTTGCTGCCTTGAAAGAAGCTGTTTTAAGAAGGATTAGATTAGTCAGCAGTGGTTTTGTCCCTAGCACTTTGTATAAGGAAGTGACTTTTGTTTGAGATGCATATTATGACACCTTTCTAGTTGCTGACTTTTCCAAGTTAGACTTTTGTGGAGGGAGTAAAAATACTCAAGATATCTAAAAGAGACTGTGAATGTAAGATCATGTTTTCATGCTACACTGTAATTCTCTTACTGTCTCTTGCAGGTATACAACTTGTCCCAGAATATTCAGGAAGATGACCTTCAACATCTGCAGGTAAGAATATGCTGAATTTATATTAAGCTGCCTCTGAAATTATAATCTTGACATTGTTCTTGAAGTTACTGGTAATATAACTGTGATTTGGGAGCTACATGCTACTTCATGTAAAACACTGAAGCTGCCCTGATGCTAAAACTAGTACTGTCTGTAACGACATCATTTGCATCAGCTCCATGATGCTGTGATGCTTCTGCAGAGGTCAAATAGTACAGGCTTCTAATCTGGGTAAATCTTATCTTTCTAAAGTCTGTTCTGTATATTGTAAGTTCTTAAATTCCTGAAAGGACGAGAAAGGGAACTGATTTGTGGAAGTACTTGGTGAGAAAATTCCAATGTTTCTCCTTTTTCCTAAAATAGGAAAATGGATGATATTTCATAACCAGCTTCTAAAAAAATGTGGGAGCTTGGGTCAGGGCAGAAGGAGTATATCCCACCTAGAAGCCTCCTGTAGCTTTTCAACTGAGAAACTTCTACAGAGTTGTAGTTCTGCTTAGAAACAAAACCAGGGGAGAGTTGTCCTCTCTTTACTGTGGGATTTTTCATCCTCTAATTGCTGTCAAAGACCACTGAATTCTGCCTTCACATGAGTGGTGCAAGAACCTTATCTCCTTAACGTAAAACCTGTAGCTTGAAAGGCTAGCTTGTGTATTAACAAATGCCTGCCTGTGCTCAGGCCATGACCTTGTCACTGCTTAAAACTGTTTTACGTGTCTTCTGATTGAAAGGACTTCTGTCTTGGTAAGTGCTGCAAAAGACTGGCTGCCAATACTAGAAGTAGAAGAGCACTAACTAAACATAGTCTTGTGATGTTGTTCTCAGTTAACAGTTGTATCACTGGGCCAGCACCCCCCCACCCCACTCCCTAAAAAAACCAAACCCAACCAAGCACTGCAAATAGAAAAAGCCCTAGCTAATTACTTGAAAGCGAGACTTTCCTCATGACTTTGGTCCTTTGACAGCCTCAGTGCAATCTGAATAGAGTGGTCCCTTTCTGTTACGCTAGCGGGTGAGATTTGAGGCAAGAAAGGGAAGAGAAGGGTGATAAATACAAGCAGGGGGTAGGGGACACCCATGCATTTAAAGTTGGGGTAAGGAATTGTGGGCCGAGGGAAGTAAATTATGAATTTCTTTTATAACAGGAATTTCTGTTACTTCTGTTAGTCTCTGACTGTCTTTTCCATGTGGCAGGGGAATGAATTGGGTGGGGAGTTAGGATCAAAGGAGCCAGTCTCATGTGGGTACTTGGCCACTTCAGAGCTTCTTTTGCTCAGGGTGACAAGGACTTGGAAGCTCATTTGTGTTCAATTTAGTTTTCAGATGCTCTTGTGATCAATGCAGGGAAAACTGTCCTTTTAGCCATGAAATTAATCTGAAATGTTCCAGGAGTTAGTTTTAATTCAGAACAACAGTTTCCTGGTACTGGAGGGTACTGGTGTGCTTCTTCCATCTTGACTTCCAAGATCTGTAAGAGGGCTGGCATGGGTCAACACCTGACAGCGTTGGCCTCTGCTGAAACAGCCAGCATAGTCCATAATTCATATTCTTGGGGGGTTTGTCTGGCCCAGTCAGTCCAGCGAAGAATGCTGCTGGTGGTATTAAAGATGGTGAAAGCAGTGGGAGGAAGACAGCTGACACTTGCCTTTATACTGGAAGGAAAGAACAATTATCAGTTAAGGCCATGGACTGAAGTAGAAATCTGGGAAGCTGCTGAACTTGGCTTGTATTTAAATTTCTGATACATTTGCTCTAGCCAAGTTCCATGAGATTTCCAGAAATAAAACTTTTGTGGGAAGCAAGGGGCAAATGTTAAGACAGGCTTACCTCCTTAGCCTAGGAAACAAGTGTTGGAAGCTGGCTGAGAGGCAGACACAGCCAGCTTTCTTCTGCCTGCTTAGAGCTGTGGTGCATTGACAGTTATGGAATGGCACTGTGAAATCAGGGGAAATCATGCCTCCTTCCTGGATTTTATTGCGGATCGGTGTACTTGTTCTTGAGGCGTGTTGGCCATTCTCAACCCATAATAGGATTTAAGACTGAATGTTTTATTTTTTAGTGACAGAGTATTTTACAGTAGAAAAATGTGTTTTATATGTGGCGTCCTTACACTCTTCTTTCTGTCAGTTGTTTACAGAATATGGAAGACTAGCTATGGAAGAAATTTACCAAAAGCCGTTTCAGGTAACTATATGTGTTAAATGGATCTTAAGCAATTGAATGTGTAGAAAATGAGGCGGGATGATATACGAAGAGAAAATAGTTGGGCTGACGCTATCCTGTTCTTTACAAGACTGGTTTTCCTTCCTTGTCATCATATTTCTTGGCAAAAACACAGTGGAGAAATGCCAAAAGAGGATCACGTTTTGGGCAAGTATAGCTTTGAGCCAGAGTTATAAGACACAAAATGAAAGTGTCAAGTGATGTGCAGGCATAAAGGAGAAAAGTTTTGCGCTTCCTTCTTACTCATTACTCTGAGATATGGTTGGTCTTTGGTGGTTCATGGTTCTGAGTAAAGGTTGTATGGCCTGTAAGAAATAGCATTGAGGAGGGTCGTGTTGTGTTTCATTTATTTGAAGCATTACTGGCTTCAGCATTAAAAGCCTCAACTGCTGGCATCTCCTGACTGTTTGCTAGGCCAGAGAAGAGTTTTCTTCTGTTTAGCTGAGACTAAGATCTCTTCCATCTTACAGTATTTTCCTTAACCTCTAAGGGTACGAGTTGACTGCTGTTAGTAGTGAGTTTCAAGACTCTTGTGTCTCTAGAATATTCAGTCTGGAAGTATGAGTCCCCAGTGTTCTTGTGATTGGTCCAGCAAGATGCGTTCTTCGTAAGGCACCGTGTCAGATATCAGAGTAATGCCAAGGTTTGTTTTCCGTCTTCAGCTGATGGGAGAGAGGACAGTGTAATCCCTGTGGGAAAGCAAAAGGCAAACCTGTGGGACAGGGAAGTTAGCTTTTTGAGACACTTTGGTGCTTCCTTTCAGATAAGCAATGAGTTGCATTTGTGTTTGGTGTGTGGTTTTGGTTGTTTTCAGTTTTGAGGATTTTTGGTTTTTTTGGACAAGCAAACAATTTCACCACAAAACTGCAAGGCTACTTTGTTTAGGGCAGCTAAGCTTAGAATTTTTTTTTACTTAGAATAATCACATGTGCAATAGAGTTTTTGACCTCAGGAATGATGCAAGCTATTCACTGCTGCTGTTCTTCCTGTTACAGACACTAATGTTCTTAATTAGAGATTGGAGTTACCCTTACGAACATGCATATGGCTTGGAAGGAGGAAAAAAGTTCCTAGAGAAACGATTGCAGGTAAGTTCTCCAGTAGTCCTAGTATGGTCTTGTAACTTAAGTGACATCTTGCTGTCAAGATAATGATGCGTGATGAGCTTGTTCCCAGTTGGGTGTGGAGTTCTGGGGTTTAGAACTTGACACTTTTAGTTTCGGGAATGAAAGCTTAAACGCGCTTTTGTGCTCTCCCTGGTTTTAAGCTGATATTTAATCTTAATTGCAGTACTGTAAAACTATTGGCAGTTCTCACTGTCTGTTTTGTTTGTTTTGTTCTTCAGGTAAAACAAAACCAACATGAGGAGCTACAGAATGTAAGGAAACACATTCACTCCTGTTTCAGCAATCTTGGCTGTTTCCTGTTGCCCCACCCAGGTCTTAAAGTTGCAACAAATCCAAATTTTGATGGGAGGTTAAATGGTAGGAAGCTTTCCATTGTGTGTTTTCTGATTCAGATTACTGAGTTTATTTTCTTTTATAATGGAAGTTAAACACTGAAATGGTTGGCTATTGAAATGCTTGATTGGAAAAATGTAGGGCTAAAAGGTGAAACTATGGAATCTAGAAATGTGTTGTGTATTCTTTTCAGTGGTTTAAAGGTAGAGGAGTTAAGCGGAGGGAATGGATATCTTTTGTGTCTAGCTGTTGATAGTAACCTGGTAATTTGGACATAAAGGTCATTAGATAACGATTCTAAAGATGAAGAAGGATTTCAGGAGGGAGAATTCACAGGCTTTTCTCTAAGAAGTTGCTAAAGTTCAGAACTAGAATGACTTTAAATGAAAGTAAGCTTTCTGCTACTGTCCTGAGGCAGTCAGGATCACTCCAATGGCTGCTTGTCCCCCCCATCTAGAGGGGACGTATCAAAATTGGTGAAGGCTGAAAGGTGGGTTGGCGATACTGGGATGCCAACCACTTCTGTGCTGAGCATGCCGACCTGTGGGATTATTGTGTAAAATGTGTTGGTGTAGTTGGGGAAATGCACTTTAAATATTACAAGGACTGTGGAACCCTATTTTCTCAATCTGGGTTTAGGGTTAAAGAGTAGGTAGAACTTAAAGCCTTTAAATATCTTAAGAATGCAGTCGAGAGTTATGATGCAGTGGATTTTGAAGGGTCGTGGGTTATTGGTGTTTCTTTAGGAAATGTAGGATTGAAAAAAACCCTAACCACTTCTTTTTCTGAAATTGATTGAATTTTACTAGATATAGATGAGGATTTTAAGAACGAACTGCGGAATTTGGTACCGTTACTGCTTGCCCCTGAAAACTTGGTAGAAAAAGAGATTAGTGGATCCAAGGTGACCTGTAGAGATCTTGTAGAATACTTCAAGGTAAGCAAACTCACACTAATTATTTCTGTTAATGGCTTAAAAGAAAGTATTCTAATTTTAGGGCATATTGTTCCCAGAGAAGATAAGATATCTAGGCTGACAGTCACTGATCAGCTTACTTTTTTATTTTCATTTCATTACTCTGACTTTCCAGAACTGGCACACAGCTTCCTAACGGTATAGCTCTTAGCAAGCTGCTATTGGAAAAATTATGTTCGTGGATGTTTTTTTTTCTTCTTTTCTTTGTAAGTAGCCTGGAATACCGTATTAGAGATTTTTTCCTACTTTGAAATCCTAGTTTGTATTGATATGTTGCCCCCTTTTTTAAAAAAAAAAGTCTCATGTAGATGGAATAGAAAGAAAAATGGCTCTTAAACTGCTAGGTATGCAGTGAAAATTTCACATAATCCCCTCTGGATTTCTAACATGCAAGGAAGATGCTTTCTTAACACTTGCTTGTGCAGCACCACTGTATGGTCTGAAATACTTGTGTGTGATACTTGCAGCTGTTAGCCGGTAGAGCTGTTTTGGTATCATGGTGACACCAGCAGAAATGTGATAACATAATCCGTACATCACCAGGAATTGGTTTGGTGTGTGTAACCGTTTTTGAATTAGAATGCCTTTAGACAGTCAGCTTGGTAGGAGAAAGTGGAACTCATTTCTAATGGCATTAATTTTGCATTACTACTTTTGAACATGCCTGTTAAAAGTAGAGCAGAGTTGGGCTGATGTTAGGAAAGAAGCTACGTAAGGGAGGGATCCAGGACCAGAACTCTTCTAACACTTGTGAAATGAAGTAACTTTTAATAAAGTAAAGACATGATATGGGATGCAGAAGTCATGGCTGCTCTGACAGGCATAAAATCAACATTGCGGAGCTTGTATTTCAGTCTCTGTTTACATGGCTGCATGCTGCTTTTTGTTCCGCTTCTCAAGTAACACTTGATCCTATACAGCGTAGGGAGTGTGCATTCAACAGCAGTTTAGAAAGGACTACACCCTAAAAACCGGGTGTGTAAAACCTCCTCTTTTGGGAGGCTGCCTGGCTGGTGTCCCATATCCGGCCTGGGAGCAGTCGTGCAGGGTGCTGTGGAAACACTGTGGTTATGTAACTAAGGAGGACTGCTCCCTTCGGACTGAGCATCTCAAGCTGAGATCGTGAAGTCGGAGTTGGAAACTGGAGGGCTTTTACTTGGAGGAAATAGCTACAGAAGGAAGGAGGGTGTCGAGGGAACAGAGCCCTCTATAACTCTATACGTTTTTGTAGGTTGTCCTACAACCTAGAGCGCTGGGTATATGGGGACCCTGATAACCTTGTTCTCTCCTCCTCTACAGAGAAAGAACCTTAGGGCAGAAGCTTGTAGACAAGCTGGTAGCGAGAGCAGTAGTAGCATGGGGAATGACTGGGCAGCTTCTGAGGGCCTGAGAGTGGCCCTGTTGGTCTAACTTGTACAGCTTGTTCAAAGCACTGGAACAGCTCCTGCCTGCTATGCCCCCTCCACTAATCTGTCCCAATGAGCTGTGCCATGGGCCACCTCGTAGGCTGGAGAAGATGACACGAAGGACATGTTCTCCTCCAGCCTTCTGAAACCCTGGTGAGAGAAAAGATACCTGAGGATTAGTGGGCTGGGGAACAGAGGGATAGGCTGCCTGCTTGGCTTCCAGAAGTATTTTGGCAGCTCAGCTCTGTCTGCATTATTGCTTTGATCTGCTCTTTTTTTTTTGCTTTTTCTTTTTCTTTCCACACTTCAAGGGAGCAAGGCGTATAGGGAAATGTAAATACTGGCTTTCCCAGCACTGGGATCTGTTTGGACAGACATCTTGCCAGAAGGCTGAGATAGTCATCTTCACTCTTTTGTTTTGGGTGAAGATTCCCTGCATAGCGAAGACCCTCTTATGTATTTGAGGGAGCAGAAACCTGTTATCAAGCCTGTCGCTTCTCGAGATAGTGGCCCTGTCTCCTCAAGGTGCTCTGCTACCCTGCTAGGCCCCAGCCTCAGATGCACAGGAAAGCAGAGTGATTAAAGCACTAGGGATAACTGTGAGAATGCCAGACTTGTATGAAGAAACTTGCTACACTTAGATTATTTCTTTGTAATAATATTACGAGCTCTATCTTTATATCATCCCTCTTCTCTCCTTCTCCTCAATCATAAATGTTTAGGAAAAAGAAACCTTTCTTTTTTTCTTTCTTTCTCCCATTAGGCTTATATTAAAATCTATCAAGGAGAGGAGCTACCTCATCCGAAATCTATGCTGCAGGTATGTTGTTTTTCTTTCAAATAACCTGATAGATGTGTGCTCTGTAAGTTCTCTGCAATCAAAGATTGTAACTGCTCTGGGTCTGAAGCTCCCACACACAGAGCTGTAGTTCTTGAAGGAGCTGTGTACTTTGAAAGACACCTGAACTGTGTCACTTTGGGTACGTGTTTGTATCTTCCCTCAGTTCCAGCTCCCAAATGGAACAGGGGTGTATCTGGTCGGTTAGGTTTTTTTAGCTGCTTCTATTTCTAAGCATGTGTTTCCTGTAACTTGCTATTTTGTTGGTATCTTTCAGACTGTATTCAGAGGCTTTTAGCATCAGGTGCAGCAGATAAAAGGGAGAAGGCTTATAGTAATGCAGCTATTGCCACTATCTTGCAGTGTTGGGCTATGTGGGTTTGTCAGGTTGGATAACTGCATTGAGGTTTCTTTTTTGGGTTGATCCAAAGAGGATGTAATCAGCTTTAAAGTGATCTGAACACAAACTGATTGTATAAAGCTGTATGTTAAACCCTTTAATTGTTTGGGATGAAGAACTTTCACAAAAATGTGGGATTTATGGTCAGTTTTAATCATTTTGTGTTTGTAAGAGACTTCTTAAACTTTCTGTGTCACTTAAGCTGTAACCGTTCTAGGTGTTTTCTCATCCTTCAGGGAGCCAATTCTTTAGACTTTTGGGGAAATTCAGAAAACTCACCACAATGAAACAAAGGCTGCTGTCACTACTTCTACTTCGCATGCCATAATTGTGGCTGGGAGAAACAGAAGATCATACCTTGCAGCATTTGCTACAATAACTGTCCCTGACATGACACGGGCTGAAAATAGCCTGAAGTTCTTACAAATTTTGACACCAAAACTTCACATATGTAATGCAGAAATAATACCAGCTTGCTGCTTTCCTCTCAGGTAGTGGTGTATCAGGATTAATATTTAATAGTTTAGTGATCCTTACTTGCTTATTAACAACAGAGCGTTCAGAAGAGATTGCTCGTGATGAAAAGCTTTTACAAGCACATGGGAGTTGGTCTGCAGCTGTACTAGAAAGCTGGAGAAAATGTTCTCTTAGTGACCTATTTTAATGTACATCGCTAACCTGTGGGGCATTTTCCTGACAGTCTGAAGCTTTGGAGGTTGTGTGGGTATGTTGGGCAGCGTAACGACATGTATGTAACTAGCTGGTAACGCTGTGATGATGCATGGTGCTCAATGTTTTCTAGGCAACAGCCGAGGCGAACAATCTTGCTGCTGTGGCAGGAGCAAAAGACTTGTACAGTAAAGGCATGGAGCAGGTACGAGGACACAACTTTTTCTCTCTGCCTGTGTGCAAATACAGGCCTTCAGTTGTAACGTTGTACTTGGTGTTGGTTGTGAGCCTGTTAATGGAGAAAAATAGCTTAGGGCCAGCACTCATGTGTTTTCTGCACTCTGCTCTCAAGTTAGGTGTCTGATGCAGCAAACTTGGGATTCTTTGAGATGGAAATTGCTGGGGGGTAGGGGAATGGGCATGTTTGTAAGATACCACCTGTTAGTTCCCCCTGCTGCTCTTGACAGACGTCTTAAAATCCTGTGATGTGAAATGGGCAAACAGGTGAGGAGACATTTGGTGGACCAGGGTCGTGCAAGGGTAGAGTTCTAGTATTTTAGTGTCATGTTTCTGAATTATGGTCATTCATTAGCTGTAAAATGCAAGGATTAAAATTATTCTAAAGTTTTAAAAACCTTGAAATACAAGAATTACCTTATCTGAAAAAACTTCTACTTCTTCTCCTGAAGATAGTGACTTATACCACTCCAATCTGAATGTCTGGGTGGACTTCTTACTTCAATGTAGTGTTATACAAGGTTTATCACAGGAAATTGAAAATGGTTCCATGTCCTGTTAAGCTTTAACAGGACTATGCTTATTGTGAAGCTCTACAACAGGAAAAGACCGGTAGGTGTGATAACGTTCTACAAACATAGCTCCGCATTAACTAGGCTAATTCTGGTCTTAATAGCTGAAGTAGCTTTCCCTTTTGAAATTAGAGTAAGACCTAATGCTAGTGGCAGACTAGCCAGTTCCAGTTGTTAGCAGGTTGTTTTGAGAATGATCTCCTGGTGTTGAGGAACTCCTTTGTTTGTTTCCATTTTGGAAAATATCTTGAAATAGTAAATGGGTTGTTTATAATAAATGCCAAGTCTGCCTTTCTACCTTGAATCTTTAACGGCTGTTGAGATACTGTAGTTGTAAGGTTTCTTACTTGGGGCAAGGAATAAACACGAACAAATGTTCTCTTAAACAGGCTTTGTTTCCATAGCAATGTTCCCCAGTACTGTGTATTTTTATATATCATTGCAGAGATACACAAAAATGTCTTGAATCATTTTTTATCCAGATGTCTCAGATGTTGTTCTTAATGTGACACAGTTCTGAAATTTCTATTTTTAGGAACAGAAGTGGGAACTCTTTGTATTTAAGACTGGATTATGTAGTTCTTACTGTAGCTTCTGAGTTCTCCTCGTGAACCAAAGCCCTCTGTTGCTGAGTGTGCATAACCAAAATACTGTCCCCCTAATGACCTTAAACGTAAGGAACAACAGGTGCAGGCACACAGAGTATAAGAAAATACTGGAAGTTATTTTTGTGGTGGTCTTGATGCATCAGCATCCTAGCGTTTAACACTCTTGGAGCAATGTAAAAAGACCCTTTTGGAGGATGAGCCTAATAGCCGTTTTCCAGGGAGTTTTGCCAGATGCGGAGGACTTCAATACGGAAAAAGCAGAAAGGTGCCTGTTAAACGTGGGCATGAGGCAGAGTGGGGGTGTCAGGATCTAGACGGTGAGGCTTGCCTTGAAGCTAGCCAGTGAAGCCACGTGTCTTGTAATGCAGGAAGGGGATGCTGTACTCTGAAAAAGTGATCTTCTATGTGTCCTGCTGAAGGGATAGCAGCAGGAGAAGGTTAAAGTTATTACCGCACCCAAAATATGGGATGTCGAGCACTGCTAAGACTACTTTGAGGCAGGAGAGAGAAGGCTGTTGTTTGGTGTTATATGGAAAGCACATTCAGCTTTTAGACATAGTCTGGCTGTAAGGGTCTGGAGGAGTTGGACCTTGTCTGCCATATGTATGTATCTGATGGCCTAGGTAATCTCTAAGCATATTCCTCAAGAGGTCAGAAATCAGAGAGCAGAAATCTTTGGAGCCTAACCATTTTCATACCCATGCTGATTCAGGGAGAGGAAGATGGTGGGTGTCCACATCGTGGGTATCCATCTGAGTCCATGGTCTCGTCCCTTCAGCAGATACATACTCTCACAAGTTGATCAGAATCAAGCCTAGAGGACAGTCTAGGGAAAAACAGACTAAAGATGTCGGCAGCTCGTTGTTAATTCATATCACCTGATGAGTTCTGTGGAGCCTGATAGTGGTACGAATAAACCTGTTGAGTTGGCAAAACCTACCCTGTTTGTCCAAGTTCTGCACTGACCCTCTCAGAGATGGGCTTGTGACCTTCAGAGTTCTCCTTACCCTTCCTGAAGCCAAGCTTTCTCTGCCTCCTGGGGTTCCTTTACTTCATGTTTTCGTAACAGGCATGTGTGTGTTGCTGATGTGCTGTCCTTCTGGGGTGGCCCAGAGGGAACAGTTGAAAGTATGAGTTCAGTCATGCAGTGTATGTGATCAGATAAGGCACTTGCTGTGCCATGATGCAGAGCACCTTTAGCTGCTTCACTTGAGACAGGACTCTAGAGCTTACAGAGCCAAGAAAGCAGCAGGAGGTACCCTGACGCTAGCTTGAAAGGGGGGCAGCAAGGAGCAGGTTTGCTTTCCATCCTGCAGAAGATACTCGGGGTGTGATGACCTCATCTCCATTGCTCCAACAGGTTTGTGGGGGAGATAAGCCTTACATTGCCCCATCGGACCTTGAGCGGAAGCACCAGGATTTCAGAGAGTCAGCTGTCAGACAATTCCGTTCGGTGAAGAAGATGGGAGGGGAGGAGTTCTGTCAGCGTTACCAGGAACAGCTTGAAGTGGAAATCAACGAGATCTATGCAAACTTTGTGAAGCACAATGATGGCAAAAACATCTTTTATGCTGCTCGTACCCCTGCCACTCTATTTGCAGTCATGTTTGCCATGTATATAATCTCAGGACTGACTGGGTTTCTTGGTATGAACTCCATAGCTACCCTGTGTAATCTCGTGCTGGGGATGGCTCTTATATCGTTTTGTACTTGGGCATACGTTAAGTACTCTGGGGAATTCAGAGAAGTTGGAACAGCCATTGATCAGATCGCTGAAGCTATATGGGAACAGGTTGGTATCCATTTTTAATGCAAATCTTCCTTTTTTGAGCAGACATGTCAAACATTTTCTGTTCAGTACTGTGAGTGAAAAGCTGGTCTAGATCTGATGGAGAGTGCTAATGCTGTGAAAGGGGAAATCAGCTCAGGAGTGTGACTGCTCTCCAGTAAGAAATGCCTCACGTGAAGAATTTTAAACAAGCCTAGGATATTATCAAAACAGTGTTACTTGAGGGCCTTACGAGATGCTTGGATGGTAAAGAGAGTCTTGTTAGTTTTTTCAGAGAAAGGAATTCTGCTTTTAAAGCTATGTTTGAAGTGATAAACTTGTGCTGTGAATTAAATATCAGGTGATGCAAGAAATGGGGAAGGCAAAACAGTGCTGCCCGCCCTCACCTCACCTGGTGGTGTGATGCTGGACGGGGAATTAGGCCTCAGGGAACTGACTGATGACTTTCAGCAACCAGACTGACTTGCAGCAACTGCTACAAGAGGATGTACAGCAGGTTTCTTCCCTCAAGAAGACTTGTGTTGTCTGTGACGAGTTCAGTTGGTGTTGCAAGAAATGGTTGACAGACTAATTCGTGAAAGAAAAGACGACACGAGTGTAAGAGTACCAAACTGGAGGAGAAAGCCTTCTGTACAGAGGTCTTGCTTCCTGAATCCAGCTGACACAGATGTGCCAGTAAAGCCAATGTAGAGAATTCCTGACCAACGCTTACAAGTAGTGTTTGGAGCATTCAGAGTAGAGCCAGCAGAGGGGAAGCACTCTGGTGTTGTCGTTACTAGAAATAAAGGGCTCACTGAACTTACCTGGGATGACATTAAAATGGGTCCTATGAGGCACAAGCAAATAACGAGCCAGAGCCTGCTCTGCAGCGACTCTCTTCTATGTCTGAAAAATGACTGTTGAAGGCTCTTCGTAGGCAGTGGTACGCTAGACTTATCCAAGCAACCAGGTAAGGTTACGGGTTACACTGAAGCAGAAAAAGTGGATTTCTTGTAATAGGAGGAAAATGAGCAGCTATGTACTAAGTTTTGAGTTTATGCCTAAGATCGAGGCTCTGCTGTACCACTGTAGCTTCTTGCTTTGGAGGTCGGGGCTGAAGAGCACTACAAGAACAGTGGAAGGTGTCAGTTCCACGTGTATTCCTCACCGAGTGCAGCTGCTGCTGTAGGATACCTGGTGCATAGGGCTTGATTTGACTGCCGAGCTCCCCTGGAAGGGAGAGGGCTGGCCTTATGTTGGCAGAACGTGCCTTCTGTGGGCTAGAGGACGGTGGTCTCCAAAAGAGCTGGCTGGTGGTGGTGGTGTTACAGTTGCACATCCCCAATAATATGCAAAGCACCTACAGGTCCTGTCTGAGTCACTCTGATATACCATATTTTTGCTATTGATTTTTCTGAATCTCTTCCTTTCTTTTCCCTCCTTGCTTCAGAGGAATCCCAGGAAGGTGAGAAGTTACTGGCAATCAGTTTTGTTTGGTTGTTTTTTTTTCTTTTTCCTGGACTTGATTGACTTTTTCTGCTGCCTTTTAAGAGCCACTTTTCCTAACAGCTGAATTCGTATTTTAGGTGTTTTCCAAACTCTTTGAAGTCCTTAGACGCCGAACGATTCGCCGTGCTCTTACATCAGTGCCGCGACAGCGACTCTCATCCAACAATAACAAGAAGAAAAACTAGCCAGTATTTTTAACTTTCTTTCTGTATCTGAAGTGTTCACACTTACACATATAGGACAATAAGCTGGACCGTCTGGGCCGGTCTGCATAAATGCTGTAACCATACCAGACTGATGCTGCATATAGGGTATGGAATTGCACATCCATCTTCTAGGAACTGTAAAGTGGTTTGAATTCAGTGAAATACTGCTGTATAGGAGGGGTATCACTTGTGTCCATAGCATGTGACTGATTTAACCTCATTACTGTAGCAGCAAAACTCATTTCTCTTTCAGTTCATGCCAGTTTGTGTCAGACTTCAGCATTCCCATTTTTTTCATGATTTCAAGTCTCATCTCTTTGTGTGTTTTTATATTTCATTTTCCTTGGTTACCTCATTTTTTTGTTTCTTTTGCACGTTTCTCATTCCACAGGTGTTGAAGCCCATGAGTGATAATTTGATGGAGGATCATGTGAGGCAGTCTGTAAAAAACTCTATCAAAGCAGGCCTGACCGAGCAGGTGTCTCAGCATGCCAGACTAAAGACAGACTGACAGTTCATCTCCTCTTCAACTCTGCCCTCTCATCCTAGACATGCTTGCTGTATCATGAGAACTCAGTAACAATAATAATAAAAAAAAAAGAATAAAAATAAACCAAAGTTTACAATCAACTGTAGAAGTAGTTTAGTGTGACTGGCTTCACAGATTGCTGCCATCACCTGGGAAGTGTAAGTTTGTCAGTGCTCTGCTTCTGAGACAAACGGGTGCCAGGGAGAGCGCTGGGGTGGGAGGGC